>JALBCR010001860.1:25000-85193 GCA_030710515.1 Abscondita cerata
AAAAGCCCGGCAAAGCCCGGAAAGAAACAAATGCGGGGGCCCATTATCTCAGGGGGCCCACACTAACCCACAAATTTGGTATTTACTACATTTGCAACCCCCATATTTTTTAGCCGCCACCGAAATAGTGAATAAAAATATAATAGAATAAAATACAAAATTTCTCCTTCGTACGCTGTACTTACGCCATAAGTAACAAAAAACAAAGTATATGCTAACAAAGCATACATACCCGCAGACCCTCCCATGGCGAAGAGAGGATGGCGCTGCAGGGGCCTCAACTCTTTAAATTACAATAGAACGCGGTCAATTTTACTACGTTAAAGAAATAACAACACAAACAAATAAAAAAATTTTAAAATCTTAAACACGGACAAAGTTTACCTGTAAACCGGCAAACTAAATGGATTAACTATCTTAATCCTTTTTCTGCTAAACGGAGTAATTGAATATCTTTCAAGGAAATTATCATTGCTTAACAAGAGAAGGATAACCAAAGTCTTCCCAACAATTTCGGCAAAAGTAAAAAAAAACATAAAGGGAACTTAACAGAGAATTACAATTTGTTCTGAGTATTACCTAAAATAACAAAAAAATTATCTACGTCACCACCACGTCCACTTCATTCATCGGTGTGGTTACATTGTGTTTAGCTTTTGTGTAAACTTAAACGCTTAAACGAGTTGATTAAATCGTGTAATTAAAATTAAATAAAAAATAGGGCGATTGTAAAATTAGAAAGCGAAGGAGAAAAGTGTTTCCAGAATTTGAAAGTACGTACGTAAATGTAATATTTAGATATTTTTTTGGTTTATTGAATTAGGTACAGATACTACAGTGGATGTTTGTCTGTAACTACATAAGATCAATTTGTCAAAAATGATTTAAAAATAATTCAATCGCCATCGCCAGCTAACAAAATCTTCATGTTCAAATACATTCGTTTTCATTTGATTCATTTTAATACATAATCAAGTGCATCGTATACACAGTGGTCAAATTTTTAAATATACTACAAAGATATATGACCAATATTTTAAGTATACGCAATAAAAATAAGTATACTCAGTATACTATTGGCGCGTAGTAATAAACCTTACAGAATTATTGAAACTCCCGTATTGCAGTGGCGAAGGTACCTGATACGTTTTGAAAATCATATTTTTAGTAGGTAAATATATTATAATAGTAAAATCTACCTTGATATGAATTATTATGTGGTTTCTTTTATTGTTTCAATCCTTACTTTGTGGAATCTATTTTTCATAGTAAATAATTTAATTCAGCAATATTCCACCGTTTAATAAGATATAAATAGATACAAAACTTTTGTAAAACACAGTATTTGAATATAAAATTAAACTCTAAAATCGATAAATGACAAATGTGTCGTTTCTCAATTTGTCTATTTTAAATTTTAATTTTATATAGGTACGTATACTGAGTTTTACAAAGGTTATGAATCTATTTGTATCTTATTAAACTGTGGAATATTTCCAAAAAAATTATTTACTATTATGTGGTTTGTTTCTTATTATTACAATTAAGAATCGATATAGCTAAATAAAGTAATTTTAAAACAATTATTCTTTAGCGTCAAAATGTGTGTTGGATTATCTATCATCAGGTAAAGTGGGGTCGTTAGCGCAGTCATTACGGCAGACGGGTTGTAATTTCTGCGAAAGATTACAGATAATTAGTTGTTTGACCGAAGGGCTTCGTATACTTTCTAAATGAAAAATATGTTTAGTTTGTTATTAGCAATGAATGTTTTGTTTGCTTTCGAGAGAAACAAGAGTTTTACTATATTTTATATTTTTATTACTAGATTTATTGTTGCTGGTGTTGTTCCTGAAACCGGGCGTACCACTACTCATTACGCAAAAGTTCTATATATGCAACGTTGTCACGTTTAGGATATGTAACAATGAATCGGCTTGTTTGCTTGTTTGTGTTAGTGCAAATAATTTTGAAATGGAAAACTTTTCACGAGCAAAACGTGTTAAAAGTGGTGCATTATCTGCTAATGAAAAAATTATAATTTTAAATGTGCATGACGCTGTTCGATGTCAACACCCTGCAAAAAGTGTCGATGATATTGTAGGATTATGTTCTGCAATGACGGAAATATCAAAATTCACCATTTATAAACTAGTGAGGGAAAGAAAAAATTTGGGACAAGTGCTGCACCCACTTCCATCTCCTGGTCGGCGCCCGATGAAATTAGATGATGCAATGAGAAATTCTGTCCGTAGAAAGATTCACTCGTTCTACTTACGGAAAGAGATTCCTATAATCGATAAGATTTTACGAGCAGTAAATGAGGATGAAAATCTACCCCAAATGAGTCGTAGAACACTGTGGAAACTTCTTCGCAAGTTGAAGTTTACTTGGGAGAAGATACATAGAAGATCTGTTTTAATTGAAAACAAGAGATTATTTCATGGAGGAGAAAATAACTTCGGGAAATAAGAAAATATAGGCGTGAAGGCAGGCGTATATTCTATTTGGATGAAACCTGGATCAATGCAGGACATACCGTAAAAAAAATGGCATAATAATACCGTTACGAGTGCTTGACAAGCATTTATAGAAGGGCTATCGACAGGATTTCGACCGCCTTCTGGGAAAGGAACACGGTTAATTATTACTCATATTGGCATGAAGATGGCTTTGTAGATGGTGGTTTGTTAGAATTCTAATCAAAGAAAACTGGCGACTACCACGAAGACATGAATGCTAATGTGTTTGAAGAATATTTTGAGCAGATGCTAGATTTGATACCCCAAGGATCTATAATAGTTATGGACAACGCCAGCTACCACTCACAAAGATACGAAAATTTACCTACCAGCGCTTGGAGGAAAGCAAAATTATAGATTGGTTATCTGTTAAGAATATAACTTTTGAGGATGACATGGTGAAAAGAGAATTATTGGATATTGTTAAAGTTCATAAGAATAATATATACGTCATGTTATTGACGAAATGGCAAAGAATCGGGGCATTGAAGTACTGCGTTTACCACCTTCCCATTGTGAGCTGAATCCTATAGAGTTGGTTTGGGCTCAAGTAAAAGATGACGTCGCTCGTAACAATACCACTTTTAAACTCGACGACGTCAAAAAACTTCTGGAAAATGCATTAAACAAAGTAACACCTGAAAGATGGAAGAACTGTGTAGCTCATGTCGTTAAGGAAGAAAACAAATGTTGGCAACTGGATAATTTAGTAGAGATAACATTGGAGCCAATTATTATATCAGTAAACACACAAGACAGCGATTCTGATTCCGAAATGGAAATTTCAGACAAGGAAGAAAGTTAAATGACCAAGCGTAATGTGCCTGAAACAGTGTTCTACTCTCTAAACACCATTTATTGTAACCATGAGTAAGTATTGTCAGTTATTTTTAAATATACCTATTTTACCTACTAATGTCTTGTTATTTAAACGAACATTTTTATACCTGTTACTTTTATCTATTCATTTTGATAAGGCGGAAGGAGCTCACTCATTAGACTCAACTGAAAATCATGGTAATTTTTTGGAACTCGTGAAATTGGTGGCAGACTATGACATTATCTTGCAAAATCATGTAAAAAAATGTATTGAAGACAGTAAAAAACACAGAATGTCAGTCCTGAATAGAAAAGAGACAACGCGACAGGGAGGAAGTTATGGCCGAGATTCCCTAGTGACATTATTATGTAAAAATTTTATAAACAAATTGATAGACACGATATCCTCGCAGGGCCGTAACAAAAAATTAAAACATCTTCAAGAAAGTATTATTTATAGTTTAATGGTTGACAGTACACAAGATGTATCTGTAATGAACCAATTGGCGATATGTGTTCGCTATGCCATCGAAGGAAATGTAAATGAAAGACTTTTAAAATTAGCAGTAGTTCATGATTCCAGCGGTTTAGCTTTGTACGAACGTATAATATCAGAATTATCTATCCTTGGTATTTCAGTTTCGAATATTATTGCTTGTTCGTTTGATGGAGCTAACAATATGAAAGGCTGCTATAATGGTGTGCAAGCACATTTAAAAAAGGAGAACGGTAATCTCATTTATACTCACTGTATGGCCCACGTCTTGAATTTAGTTATAGCTGATTCGACTACTAAAGTTGCGTGAAATGGAAAACTTATTTGGGCTATTAGAGGAATCTGCAGTATTTCTCAGTTCATCTCATAAGAGAATGGTTATATGGAAAAGAGAAACAAAAAAAATATATACTGGTCACGAAAAACTGTATAAGTTACAAAAAATTGGCGCTACTAGATGGTGGAGCAAGCATAGAGCCCTGTCATCGATTATTGATGAAGAGTGGATAAGGACAGGGAAACTAAGAAATCCGGGGAAACTTGTAACCTTCCTGACAGTTTTGAGTGAAATATCCACAGGGAATTTTGACGCCAAAACAAAATTTACGGCCGGTAGTTTAATGAGTCACTGGAGTAAATTCGAAAATATTTTCATTTCAACAGTTCTACTAGATTTATTTCTAGTTACGTCACCTGTGTCTAAATATTTACAAACCAAAAACATTGATTACTCAACTGCATGGCGGTTGATCCATACCCTGCTTAACCAAATAATACGCAAAAGGTGTGACAATTACTTTGATATGCTCTATGCAAAAACAAAAGATTATATAAAGGAAGTCATTTAGAAGAAATAGACACATTAGAAACTGATTTTACCGAGAAAAGAATAACAAAAAAGAAAAAAATGGCTGGAGAGAAAGCCAACGATGACGCTGGAAGCATTTCAATTATACAGAAGTATAGATCGATGTTTTTTCAAATTGTTGATAGTATCAGAGCAAGTATTGAGAAGAGGTTTTGTGCTCATGAAGATATTTTGAATGACTGCTCGTGGTTGAACCCAAAAAAGTTCGAAGAAATTAAAAAAATTATGACTTTTCTACCAGAAGCCCTTCGCAGCGTGCCCATGTTTGTCAATATTGAGAGAGACCATTTACTACTTGAACTGAAACAATTTGCTGATACATTTGACAGTTTCATTAATAATGAAAAATCCAACATTCGCGTTGGGACAAATCAAACGAGTCAGAAGAGCACGACGACGAGGAAGACAATAATGAAGGTAACAGCTGCGAAGAGACAAAGTGTTTTAAGTGTGTCTCATGTGCTTTTTCGGTGATTTTCGAGCTCTCTAAAAGAGGGTTTTCACCAACCTGTATTTAGCGTACAAATTTGTGCTTACAATACCATGCAGGCAAGTTACTTGTGAGAGAGTATTTTCGAAATTGAAAGTGGTCAAAAATCGGTTACGGGCTTCTTTAGGTGAAGATAATCTGGCTAATTTTTTATTTATGCATGTTGAAAGAGACCTATTTACAGATTTAGATAAAGACAAAATAATAGATATTTTAGGAAGCAGTAGTCACTAGTCAAGCACTTTCGAGACATCTTATTTTGTAGGTACAATTGAAGAATCATTCGGTAGTTGGGTGTTGTATTTACAAGTTGTTACATTGTAATACAATAACTATGTCTTTTTTATGAACCAATAATAGTTATTTATGTAACAAGGACAAAAAAGTGCACTTTTATGTACGAGACAGGAGAGGTTATTAAAAAGCACTTTTTTCCGAGGTACATATTAATTTTTTCCGTTGACCTTAAATTAATTAATTTTCTATTTATTACCGTTTACTGAAAACAAAATGTTTAGTAATTTTAAACAAAAATTTTACGTTTGTTCTGATTTTACTGTACCTAATGTTCACTTCACCGTTCAGTATTGTAACATTTGTGTCAAAATTTATTAAAGGAAATAAAAGCTTTCCGCGTTCGAATATTGTACCGATAAAGCATTTGTTTACAACAATCACATAATTTTTATAAGAGCACTTGATTATGATAGGTAATAGGTAAAACATGTACTTTTTATAATTTATTAAAATAATAAAAATTACATTTAGGTAGTGTTATTTTGAAGTATATTTAAAAATGTAGTTATAGTTGGAAGCCTACCCTCAAAATTAATGCATTTCTTTAATTGTTTATGATCAAAGATGTAATGAAGTTTCTCCTATTAAACACATTAATGTCGATTCTTACTAATTGGACATATAATAGTTATAAGACTGAGTTTGTACCGTGGTCAGACTTATAATCATTTTATATTCAATAAAAATATTGCCTGACCGTAAGAAAGTATGCAAACGTAGTTTTTGATTCACTCGAAAATGTTTCAAAAATGTAATAATCTTCTTTCAGCTTATTGAAAACTGTGAAATTCACCTTGTTTTTGTGTACGAATAAATCTTGAACCCAGTAATGTTGATGGCTTATATGATTCTATTTTTGTTTTTTCCTGCGACAGAATCAATATTCAAATGATTTTTCACAAGTAATTACTGTTCTTGTGTTTTCCATTAGCATTATTACTTATTTACATCAATCAAATACAGTAATAGAAAGGTACCCATAATTAACTCACTTCTACTGTAAGTTTTTGTATTTTATGATCGTGAAAATTTTGTATCGGAACTCCGCTTCTGTATCAAAATGTTACCTAATAAAGTTGTCTAAAGCAATCTCAAGTCGTATGAATTCTGTCTTACCTTATAAATGAATAACTTTAAAGAAGTTAAAGTGTTACATATTGAAAACAATGTATCGAGTATTGTGAGATTACAACCAGGCTCTTCTATATGCTTCGCACATTGTAGAAACTATAAACAATTTATTAATATCATTTCAAAGCACTTAAAATCATTTACTTGTAATTTGAACAACAAATTGTTTTTGTTCAAAGTTGTGTGGGATTGAGAAATTGAGGTTATAAATGGAAGTAAACAAACAATATTCTGCAGTATCTAAAATGTTTCAGTATGTACCTAAAGTACTGTAATATCCTATGTAGTCACTAAATTCATCCTTTCTTAAAAATGGGTTTTCATACTGGTTACTTCGACTTCATTTAATTTGACATAAAATAATAATTGACATTGACAGATGTTTGCGGACGAAAAGTGTTTGCGGACGAAAAGTATTACATTTAAAAAGTGTTACTTTATGATTATTCAGGGAGTACGTAAAACTCAATTTTATAATGAGGTCGACGGAAAAATTAATTTTTCAATCAGAATTTACTTTTTAACAGAAGTAGGCACCGCTATAACCTGTGCGGGTCGATTCTATACTAAGTATTTACAATGCATTTTTGTATTATGGGGGCGGCGATAGTTGGGGGCCCAAAAGCAGTCCGGGCTGGGGGCCTAGAGGCGAATCAGGCCGCCGCTGAGGTTTGTCATTTTAGTAGCTTGCAGGTTGATAAATTTTACACTTTAAAATTATTTTGAAATATACAGTATGTCCCAAAGATGTGTGACGCATCAAAGTTATGTTTTTCTTATAGAACACCCTGTCTTTATTGCGTTTTTTAATTGCCTGTAAAAATAAGGTGTACTTTCATAAAAGTTTCCTAAACCGAAATACAGAGCGTTCTAAGTTACGTTCACTTTTCTTAAATTGTGATTTAAAAAATAGTTGGATATTAGATTAATGTATTCCATCATCTAATATTAAACATCTCTTTACAGGGTGTTTAGAATTTACAGGTTAATAATTGGATCATTCAATATTTAATATGAGCCTTATTTTAAACGGAACACTCTGTATTTTATTTAACAAAAAAGTCCTTTTTCGAATGATCTAAAAAATTGTCATAAAATGACATTAGCCGATTAGATTACGTAAGCATTTTTTGTTTTAAAATCTCTCGCTACCATTCATTTAAAGAAAATTGTAAATTGAGCAAAAATTGTAACACTTAGGCATAGGACACCCTTATACCATTCGAAAGAGGACGTTTTTGTTAACGTTATGAATTAATAAAATACAGGGTGTTCTATTTAAAATAAGGCTCATATTACATACTGAATGATTTAATAATTAATCTGTAATTTCTGAACAACCTCTAATGGGATGTTTAATATTTAATTATGGAATACATTAATCTAATATCCAACTATTTAGACGTAAGAGTAAATTTGCTATGATTTGTTGGATTAGAAGATATTCAATTTTTTTGAATACTCCATATTTTAAGAAAAGTGGACGTAACTCAGGAACGCTCTGTATAGGTATAGAGATACCTTATTTTTACGGACACACAAAAAACGCAATAAAATATAGGGTGTTCCATAAAAAAAAACTAACTTTGATGCGCCACACATTTTTGGGACATACTGTATATTTCAAAATAATTTAAAAATGTAAAGTTTATCAATCTGCAAGCAATTAAAAAGACGAAACTTGTAAAACTTTTACTATTTTGCTATAAATCTTTGTCCCGTTGGTGGTGATTCACCCTGTACCTGTAATTTTTCACCAAATATTGCTAGGAACGACAAAGCAAGATATAACAGGTTGTTACGCGCCGCGTACTCGCGTATGCTATGCTCGTTATAATTAATTAATTATTACCGATGAAGTCGTTAAAACAACACTTGAATAGATTTAAGGTATTTATTTACAGCATTTACAAACGTTTAGTCACTTGTACAAAGGTAAAATTTAGACTACCCCCAATTTCTAAAACAAGCACCCTTTTATAACGTTTAGGGTTAGCACGTCATATTCCCAAAACTAACTGTACTTTTGACTGCAAGTTGAGACAAGTTAGAACCTGCGTTTTTGTACGACGGGAGTATAACACCTTACCCCATAAAAAAATTAAGTTATATTACTTAATTGCTAATACATCAACTAAAATAATGGTTAGAACAAAATTGGAGAATCACATATTAACTAATTACTTATGTACTAACATGCAAGGATGCAAATTTATAACTAAAATTAACAACCAATTATTAATTGGAACCAGATCTTTTCTCTTTGCTAAATTAAATCAACATTATTATCGTAGTTTATAATCAATGCTATTATATAGAGTGGATATCATTTACAGTATCAGTCATACCACCTTACTAGATGTAATCTAATGAAATAAACGAAAAACTATTTAATTAAAATAAACTCTAACTTCATTTTTATGTATCTGATATGGCTTATTGTTTCGGTTTATAATAATATTTTCATTATCTTTTAATTCTTGAACAACGTAAGGGCCTAGCCAATTTAAGTCTAATTTATTTTTTGTAGAATGGTTTTAATAAGGACTTGATCGCCTACATGAATGTTTTGTGGATGACTGGTCGAGTCATACCGCAATTTATTGTTTTCTTTTGTTTTCTTAATTGTTTCTTTAGCTATTTGCCAACTTTCTTGGAAATTCCTTTTTATTTGCAACGAATAATCGTCGTAATTATAAAGAGGTACAATCTTGTTGAAGGCGGAAGGGGTGGAAAATTTCCTACCAAACATAAGCTCAAATGGGGTGTAATTAGTTGAATTATGTACTGAAGTATTGTATGAAAACATTGCGTACGGAACTAGGGAATCCCAATTTTGTATATTTTTATCGATGAACGACCTAATATATTCAATCAAGGTACGATGACTTCTTTCGAGGGCCCCATTACTTTGCGGATGGTACGCACTGGTATGAATTTTCTTTATTTGGAGTAATTTACACACGTTAGCAAACAATGAACTTAAAAAGTTTGATCCCTGGTCTGTTAAAAGTGATTCGGGAATTCCAAAATAACAAATTACGTTCTCGACAAAGATACGAGCGACTGTTTCGCTGTCTTGAGAAGTTATTGGAAAAGCAAATGAAAATTTGGTTAGATCATCTTGAATGGTTAATATGTATTTATTCTGGTTAAAAGATTCAGGCAATGGCCCTACAATATCCATATAAATACGTTGGAATGGTTCAGAAGAAGTTGTTGTTATGACCATGGGTTGTTTCACTGTTATATTTTTAGTTTTAACCTTTTGACAAATTTCACACGATTTTACGTATTCTTTTACTTCTTTCTTTATTCCTACCCAATTGTGATTTTCTTTTATTCTTTTAATAGTTTGTTTTACACCTTTATGACCAGCTATGCGAGAGTTATGAGATTCGCGTATAACATCTAGTTTTTGATCGGCTGATAATTCACCATTTTGACTTTTGTAATAAACATGTATCGTGATAGAAGTTTCTTTAAATATGAAACGCAACATTGTTCGTACCGTCTCCCACTTTAATTTATCGTGCCCGCAACCGAGTCGCGGTATTGCAACGTTTTTTCAGAATTGAAAACACAAAGATTTTTAAAATTTTGTAATGCTTGATAAAGATTTTCGTACGTAGGTTTTGGTGATACAAATTTTTGATATAATGTAATAGATCTTACGATTATTTATGTTGAGCTGTAAAACTTCTAGTAAATTTTTGTTTTGGTTTTTAATTCGGCGACATTGTTAAATTTTTCTTTTATACTTTTACCGACACCTCGAGACATTATTAGGTCTTTTGAGACACAATGGCCGATACTATAACTTTCGTCACAATCGAATAAATCTCCTTCATATTCTACAATATTCGAATTTTGGATTACGCGATTCTGAATGTACTCTAAATATTCTGAGTAATCAAGATTTAAATTTGGATTTTGTATGGGATACATGCGCGATAATGCATCTACGTTAGTATTTTGACGACCGGGTTTGTGAATTATTTTGTACTGATATTCTTCTAATTTTAACTTCCAGCGCATTAATCTTGAGCCGGGATCTTTAATATTAAATAACCACTTTAAAGGCTTATGATCCGTGATTATAAAAAATTGTTTACCGTAAATATAAGGTCTGAAATGCTGAGTACCCCAAACGACGGCTAGCAGCTCTTTTTCCGTAGTGCTATAATGACATTCGGCCTTATTAAGAGTTCGCGACGCGTACGCAACGGGTAAGTCCTCATTAATGGGACCTTGCGACAAAATAGCCCCTATCGCGGTACCAGATGCGTCTGTAGTAACATTAAAAGGTTGGGAAAAATCAGGGTATTGGAGTACGATGTCGTTGGTTAATATAGTTTTAATTTCCTCAAAAGCTAATTGTTGAGGCGGGCACCATTCAAATTTTTCGTCTTTTTTCAAGAGTTTAGTAAGAGGTTTAACAATTGCACTAAAATTTGGAATAAAACGCCTGTAATAGCCCGCGAGGCCTAAAAATGCTTTAATTTGTTTGATTGATTTAGGTACAACATATTCCGATACGGCTTTTACTTTTGCTGGATCGGGCATTATTCCTTTATCAGTAACTAAGTGTCCCAAATAGCTCACTTCTTTATGTAAAAATTCGCACTTATCGATTTGAAGTTTTAAATTATGTTGCCGCAATCTAGTAAATACTTCTTTAATTTTGATTTTATGTTCACTTAGAGTAACCGCGTACACGACAATATCGTCAAGATAAACAAAGCATTTGACGCCTTGCAGCCCTGTTAAAACGCGATCCATTAAACGTTGAAAGGTCGCCGGTGCCCCTTTTAATCCCATAGGCATTCGTTTGAACTGGTAATGACCAAAAGGTGTACTAAACGCGGATTTTTCGGAATCGTTATGATTTAAAGGGATTTGATAAAACCCGGAAGCAAGATCTAAGGTAGTAAAAAATTTGGATTTGCCAAGTTGATCGAAAATGTCGGAAATATTAGGAAGCGGATACGCATCGCCCAATGTCTTATCATTAAGTTTCCGGAAATCAACTACGATTCGGTACTTAACTTCTCCTGACGCGTCTTTTCGTTTCGGAACTACTAACAAAGGCGCATTCCACGGACTTGAACTTGGTTCTATTATCTCTTGTTCCAACATTTGGCAAATCTGCTTATCAATTTCAGTTCTTTGCGATTCAGGTAACCTATACGGTTTAACATTAATTGGAGTACATAGTGGATCAGTAGGTATTGAATGTGAAATTGTAGAAGTTAGTGAAAGAGCCTCTGATTTAAAAGAAAATATGTCCAAAAACTCTGAGCATATATCAATTACGTGACATTTTTCTTCGTCATTCAAGTGATTTAATCTGAGATTTTGAATTAATTCAGTTTTTTTTGCTAAAATATTTGGGTTATGACTTGGTTCGGAGAGTTGTTCGTTTAAACGCGATGTGGAAAGAGGTTCTGTAATTATTGTAAGAGTATCGCAAGTAACTTCATATGAATTAGGATTGATAATTGGAATAATAGACTTTTTGTTTTCTACTTTCACGAGTGCATTGCCGTTTATAATTGAGTTAGGATGTTGAGCTTGATTAATTAAATATTCACCATCAGGGTAATCGATAAAGATTTGATAAAGACGTTCACAACGTGGAGGAAATGAAAATTTTTCGGAGCTGTTTCTTCGTTATAAATAATTTGGTCGTGAAGATTTACAATAAATCTGTTTTTGTTAAAAATGGTTTCCCAAAATTCCTTCTCTAGGAACAGGAAAAGTGTCAGGGACGACCGCAAAATCAACGGAGCGATTAAGCTCGTTAATAAAACAGATGTTTCACCTATAGTAGATACAGATTGTTCATTTATGCCTTTAATTGAAATCGAGTTAGTAAATATCACAGATTCTTCATGTAACGAATTAAGTTTTATTAGGTTTATGTCCGAACCGGTGTCTATAAGAAATTCGCTAGATTTACGAAAATTATTTGATGTTAAGGATAAATGATTATTTTTAATGTAGCGCAGTAATACGTATTTGGAGTATTGATGACGGCATTGACGTCTTTAACTAAAACTGATTGACCAGAGGTAGAAGGAATTGGATTTGATTCCGTAGATTGACGAAAATTTTGCTCATTCGGATACCAATTATGGTTATTTATATTTGGTTTATTAGTAAAATTTTGGCCGTGAGCAGAAGTTAGATTAACGTTTGTTTGAAATTGACGACGCTCATTATTAAATTTTCTTTTACGACAATCATTTATGTGGTGGCCCGGTTTTTTACAATAACTGCAAACAATATAAATTTTTGGTTCGGATTTTATCGCAGGCACTGATGGTCCAACATAATTCGACGAATTACCGTTATTTTGATATTTATTATTTTGAAATGGGTAATTATTTCGACTAGAAAAAGAACAAATAGAAGGGGAGGTTATTTTAGTATTGATATTAGTTTCGCTTAGTATGATACGCTCCTCTTCTATAGATTTTTGAACAGCTTCTGATAATTGGGTTAAGTTTCTAGATTTTATTATGTTTTTCAATGGCTGTTGAAGACCTTCTATAAAAATTGTTAGAGTCAAAGCTTGTATATAGTCTCTAATTGCTTTAGATTCAGTGTTAGGTTTATTAGAACAACTAGCGTTTATTAACTGATATTGTAAATTTTCCAATCTTAAACTATAAGTTCTTACGTCTTCGTTCCTAAATTGTTTACATGAATTTAATTGCAATTGTAACGATGGAATTGTTTTTACCGCCAAAGTTATCTTCTAAAATAAATTTTAATTCATCCCAAGTTGAGATGTCTTTATATTTAACAGCGTTTAAAGCCCTGTTACTCAATTTTGTTACGATTGCTTGTAAAAGAACTGGTTTTACAAAATCGGATACATAATTTATAGCAAATTCGCATTTTTTATGAATGAATATAATTCTGACGATGACCCGTCGTAATCGGGGATTAGTTTTAGCGCATCCGGAAATGGCAACGCAACTAAATCTACGGCGCCACTAACACTTTCACTTTGTGACATGTTTTTTTCTGAATTGTTATTGTTTTTCTTCTTCGTAGGCATGAAGTTTAGCGAATAAGAATAAAGCAAGATTTCGTTTAGATTTACTTTACGTAATAATACGAAGATTTAGTAGATGAGTAAATATGTGTAGGTACAGATTTTGAATTACGATGAAATATGGTATAAAATTACCTTTAATTATTTGTGACCACGATATAATACTGCAATTTCAACCACCACCGCCTTCGTGTCGTTTCCTGTAGCTTTACTTTCAGCACGTCCTCCTAAGAGATCCAAAACGGTACTTGGACACTTGGAATCGGTAATTTCTTCTTCAAGTCGGTATCCCACCGCTGCCACCAAAATTATGTTACGCGCCGCGTACTCGCGTATGCTATGCTCGTTATAATTAATTAATTATTACCGATGAAGTCGTTAAAACAACACTTGAATAGATTTAAGGTATTTATTTACAGCATTTACAAACGTTTAGTCACTTGTACAAAGGTAAAATTTAGACTACCCCAATTTCTAAAACAAGCACCCTTTTATAACGTTTAGGGTTAGCACGTCATATTCCCAAAACTAACTGTACTTTTGACTGCAAGTTGAGACAAGTTAGAACCTGCGTTTTTGTACGACGGGAGTATAACAAGGTGTATCTTAGCTTAGTTTGTACATTTGTCAATTCTGACAGATTTAATTCCAATACATCCAATTTTATGCATTTAGAGTAGACGTACGTGAATTTTTTCATGGTCTACTTTGATGAAAAATTTTTTGAATCACGGGTTATTTATCAAAAATAAATTTTGGAATCTGGCATATAAATTTAAGTAATAAATATACCTTTAATCAGAAGAATTCTATTCCAATACTGGGACTAGGAGAGTTCCCATTTCTTCAAAACATCACAGATAGATAAATATACCTTACAGATATACCACAGTATGTAAGTAATTAGACGTCAATTTTTGGTATTGGCGCTGTAGCAGCGCTACAGATACTACAACTACTAGTATACATATGGCTCTTGTAAAAATTTACCAGTTACATTATAGCACAGAACAATATGCAATACGTATATATTGAATTTAATTACAAGTGAACAGCTTCTTCAATTGTAGAAACAATATAATACATTGTTTGAAGTATTACAGTGAATTAAAATTACAGTACCATCTGTTATGTAGTAGTGTGACCAAAGTCTGATACACTTACCTTCTGCTATTCATGGTTATTTTACTTACGGCGCTACCTATTGTCAATACTTGGTATACTAAATGTTTTAAAGAAAACAATCCTAATGCGTGAACTATCTGTAAGGTATACCTATTTATCTGTGATAACACAAAAAGGTTCGTCGCTTCTGACTTTTTCACTAACATAACTGGGAGACGTCAGAGGTGCGAGAAAAATTGTGAATCTTGTCGAGACTGCATAGGTTTGTCCTGAAGTAAGTTAGTTATAAAAATTAATAAACACTAAGCAAATACCTAACTTATAATTTAATAAATTGATTAAACCGCAAAACACAAGAGAACGTGAGCGGATACTGCTCGTCTGACAAACTGCTTAGAAAACTACCGTAAACAAATTGCGCTACCAAAAATGGGGAGCCGTTCCGCAAAATGTTGTGGAAGTGGCTGTACCAAAATTAGACGTTTTTGAAGCATGTATACAGTTGTGCTTTAAATAAAATATAATACCCATAATGCAAATAGGGCATCCATTATTATAGGTATTGTATTGTAGAGTTTACAAGTAGTGTTCATGTTGTACCTTAATAAATAAAGATATAGTTCAAGTGTGTTAACCATATTAATAACAACCGAACGTTACAGACTTCACAACTGTTACGTCCGCTGAATGCACCCGGTGTTGAATATGTAACTGTTTTATAAAGCGCCATCTCATGACGAATTTATCAAACCTAAAAATTGCCATTTACTGTTTTCTTCAACATGTACGCAATTTTAAAATCTACTTTAAAATTTGTTTAATTTTAAAAATTTAAATATACATCCGTAAAATTTATACAATAATTTAAAAAAAACAATACAATAAAAAAGAATTAAGAAACGAACAACGAAGTTTCAGGCTCACATCTGAATTTTGAAAATATGTGAAACGAGAAAATTTCTTAAAATGCGTTTCTCTAAAAAATATTAATATCTTTATTTCGACGATTTGTGTCAATCAGTAAACAAGAACATTATACAATAGTTACCAAGATATAAGTTTTAAAAAAATTGCAATTCCCGCTGATCTAAATTAATCTATTAAATATATTTCGCTGTCTTTCGGAAAATTGTGTTCCGTATTTGTTTCACCATAACCAGCCGCAATTATTTTTTCACCAAGATCTTCGTTATCTTTGGTATACAGCAATACTTCAAGGTAACCGGGAACGGCGCTGAAACACATAATCAAAGTGTGTCGCATTGTGTGAATAATAACTTTACATAATTTTTGCTTTGAACGTTTGACCCAAGTATCGGGACTCCAAAAATTTTTTTTCCTCATCTTCATCAGCTCCAGCTTTATGTTTGACGTTATTTAATCTGCACTCGATTGCCTTAAATTTCTATAACATTCATCGATTCAAAAATAATAGTTACTTACCTGAAAAGGTATGGATAAGAATTCGGCCATAATACATCTTAAATCGGACATCGGAACGATTAAAATGTCGCCAAAATCTACGACCCAAACTTCGACCATAACGCTCTCGCAATTTTCAGGTATCGTCACATTTTTAACTTGTCCCCGGTACCAGTGACTATTCCAATGCTTTACTATAACTAATTGACTTAACCCTGGTGGGTAGCGTAAATTTTTATAACGTTTAACCGTTTCCGGGTCGTTCATATCTGATATCAGGCCATTAACAGTCGGTTCTAAATAATTACATTAAAAACAAAATTATCGTGGTTATCTGACCACATACTGTCGCAGATCCCGTTCTCGACGTATCGGATTTGAGCGTAAAACCTTCGAACATCACAAATATGCGATATGGTCATTAAAACTTCCTCACCTGTAGACGGCATCGGCGTATCAACAAACGCTCTGTTATAGACCGGATGCTTGTCTCGTGAAAAACCATCTAAAAAACCATGTAGTGGTCATATGGTACATGAAAACAACTCTTTGTACCAGTAAGCGGCACATGACGCAAAGTGCATCGGTCTCCCTTATAACACGTTCCATCTTTGCGTAAATTTCGACATGTACGAAGCTTCATCCCTTGGATCGTAAGACATAACCGCCTCATTTATTGTTCTGGCTTCGGGTACGTTATTTTCCGCAAAGTACAATTCGAGAACTTCATCTTGCGACATATTTGGTTGAATGTTTTGCAAACCTAATTGAAAAATTAATAAAAACAGTGCACGAGTCGTATTATTTATTTCACAAAATAATAAAAAAATATGCACAAAATAATTAGGTTACTGTACCATGAGACGTTAAAATTTGATTCATTATGGAACTGTTTCCAATTATTTGTTGGTCGTATACTTCTACTGCCAGTTTCGAATCATAAAGAATTTGTCCCACGGTGTTATCGCTACTAGTTTCTTCGGTGTTTATGAAATCTATCCCAAATGAGTTTCTGCAAAAGATGGGTGATGTAAAAACTGCGAGGCGCAAAATACAATATACCGCACCGCCAATTTATGTATCAGTATTGTATGTTGAAATATTAGGGAGATTTTGGGTCACCGCGGTTAACGTTATTTGTGCTCATGAGCAAACGATAAAACGATAACGCCAAACTTTATTTATGGCAGAAATTACGTTTAGTGTAGTTAAATGTAATAATGGGAATAAACTCAGGAATAATCAGCGAAGTCGCTGACCTCTGGTTATCTCGTGTAATTTGAATGTCAAATTTCATATAAAAATTCGATGGGCTGTCAAGGTGTCGAAGGGTTTTAATTTGCGATTTGTTTTTTCCAGTGTAAAAAATGACGAGATAGATAGTAAAAATGTCATTTTGGAGCGCCATCTATTTTAAGAGACCCAAAATTTCTTTTAGTAAAATAAACCGTCAAATAAGTAGATTAGTAACTTTGAGCAGAAAGAAAGATAAAGATAAATGATGGATAAATGGCGTAAAACACCTGGTCGCGATTGCTGTGCACAGGCCCATGCGCTACCCGCCACAAAGCACGCGCCATTTATAAGCTCTATTTTCTGACTGCTTCCGCTATTTCTAGAAATAGTGTAGAGAAACTCCTTTATACCGTATAAAATTTTATAAAATCTAACGTTATTACTTATAAGCGTAATTTTATAACGTAAAATACACTACCCCAAACACTAAATTTACAGCTAAGACACATTTGGTCATAGTTAAAAACTACAAACCGTTACATTTCTAAAATAACTGGTTTATCTACAGGAGGAGAAGGAATTTCTGCTAATGGTTTTAAGCAATCCGTGAAAAACAAAATTTCCCAGTGAGTCACGACGATTATTGCCTATATCAGAGTAGCTTACTTCTAACTGGGAAGAACTTTTTAAAACTTCAAGGGAATTAAGCGAAACAAATAATAATAACTACTATAACTCACCTTTGCAAATCTTTAGAAACGTGAGTAATTTGAAATATGTTCAAATTCAAATCACCGCAGATATTAAAAAAACCGTCTTTGCTTTCTGGTGACCATTTCTTCAAAATATTTTTATGCTTCGAACCAGGTGGATACAACTACAACAACTAGAGTAAAATTGTTAATAATCGCCAAATTCAAATTTAACATACACCATCCAAATGACATAGTTGTGCCATTTTTGGAATCTCAAAAAGTTCGCGCATCATTGGCGAGAGATGTTTGTAATTTGCTAAAATCGTATTTCCGTAATCAATTAATCGTAATGAAACTTGTTCTTGACGTAAGCCGGTGGCATCCTAGAACGTGTGAGATGAAAAGCATTTTAAGCCCGAATGTACTTACTACTTACCAACTTCCAATCGAGAATTTCAGTGCGATACCATACTTTATCAATTTCGATGCAGCAAAATTTGCCCAAGGCTTTCATCGCATCAAATTTTGTTAGGTTTTCACAATTACGAGACGACAAAGATTCGAGCTGAGTAGATATTCTACAAAGTTAAACGGAATAACTGTCTGGTATTAAAAGGTCCCGCAACACCTTTTTCATATTTAAAGTCTATTTTCAAATACAGGATTTCTATAATTGATTGTCTCATCATGTTGGCAATTAAATGATCAAAATTAACGATAAACGACGAACAACACACAATTACAACCAGGGATAATAATTACAACGGAAAGGTACGTTTCCATTACTACACACTTGCCCCGCAACATCACGTGCAGCATGTGAAACAATCTGCAACATGTTGCGGCACAAGAACCCGGGACAAAAATGGGCCAAGCGATTACGGTGGTAGTTTCAGTTTTGTGATAGTGTTATTTGTTTTATGGTGGAATGGTCTAAATGTAAAATGTAGAAACTATATAAACAAGAGACGTGTTGTGGATTATAAAAACTCAAGTTATAAGAACTCGAGCACTGAAATCGATGCCTTGCTACGTATTTCTGACGTATTGTACAGTGTGTCCCATTTTCGTTGTAATTGCAGGGTATCTCCGTTGTTTATGGAGATAGAAGGGTGCGGTTTTCGCAAACTTGTGCCACTATTTTGAGAATCGAAAGATGGCACCAACAAAATTTCCATAGCCTTCTTGGTTTTAACTTTTCGACTATCTCCTGTATCACTGTTATACTTGGCCCAACAAGGTTTAGTACAAAATCAAAATCATCATCATTTGGTGTGATTCTCACAGACGTAATTCTCTTATCAAAGGGTTATAGGTTCCTTCGTTCCGAATTTAAGCATTGTGTGACAAACACAAATTTTTAAAAGAATAAAGACTTGCAACACATCTCGGGCAAATGTGGTGCGTCATGTGCGTGAAACTTGTCAGAATGGAAACGCACCTGACAGATAATAACATTTGCATAAATTAATTCACCATCTATTTAAGCGGCAAATTTGCATTTTTTAACTTTTCCGACACTCGCCTGATGAGACAATCATTTATGAAGTCCTGTATAAGGTGACTTCTCTTTTTCTTATTAGTATTAGTAGCAGAATCAGAAGAAAAACAAAGTTTAAGACAAAACAATAGCAAAAATACAAAATTAAGAAAAGAAAAACAGAACAGATATAGAAGAAATGTGGAAAGTTTTCAAAAAAGAAAAGAAAATGGCAAGCGTACTTAGCACAAAAAACAAAAAAAATGAATGATACAATGAACCAAGAAGCAAAGTGAAGGACAAAATGCTTCGCAAGAATTTGGAAACAAACTAGAAAGAGGCAGGAAAAGAAACCAACAAAAAAACATGGATGCAAAGAAAAGCAAGAATAATACAGTATGGGCCAATAAACATATATAAATACAAACAAAATTTAGAATAGAAGCACCTACACCCAGAATCTTAAAACCAAACAAAAAAAAGTACTGTTAAACTTTTTACAAGCGCTATACGTACAAGTCCAAAAGTGAGCTATTTTCATCAGCTACTTGAATGTAGAAAAGTGATGGTGACTCGATGTGACCAATCATGCATATGTCATCCACTTTAGGTTCACAACGCTCTTTTATGTCTGAAAATATATTAATTACGTTAAAATTAACTTTAGTTTAAAAACAACAGTACCCAACAAAATATTGTGTTGAAGAAAATCTTCTTCGCTACTAGATCCGTCTACATCAGATAAAACTTTTGTTGAATCAAACTTCACCAATTTTTCTTTTACTACAGTACTCATTTTTTTCTCCGAAGGTTGCAAGCTGACTCCAGGTATCGGTTCAACTATAACACCCTTCTTTGCAGCAGATTTAGATAATTCTCTTAATTTGTCAATTATATTTAGGTTTACACTAGATGGTTCAGTTTCTGTAGTTATTACAACTTCTGTTTCACTTTTTATTTTATCAGTATCACTTTGATGACATTCATTTGTCTCTGTAACAACTAGATCTGAAACTAATGGAACAGGGTCAGGTACCAATTGTAACAGTTCTTCCTGAACACAATGTGTTAAATTCGGTTCTTCTTTTACAGCGTCAAGTACATCAAAAACTAAGTTATTAGGTTTTATGATTTGATTTTGGTTCTTCGTGTACTAAACCTAACTTAAGAACTTCAGGTCTTAATACTTCATCAAGTTCCACATGTTCTTGTTCTAACTTCGGCAATTCCTTTATAACAATATGCTCCTCTAAGTTTATATTTATTTCTAATAATTTTTGATACATTTCGAACTGAAATTGTGTAATCGCTAAAAAATACTGCGAATGTAATCGAAAGTCGCTCGCATTTATATTAACTAATTTATTCACTTGTGCCGAACACTGCAAATTATTATATTACGGATCATACCATTGTCTATAAATTCTTACTTACTGTTTGTAACATTATATTTAGTAAATCTACGGTAGATTCACATTCATCTTGAAGTTTTTTTAATTGCGTCTTAACTTCCGCATTTCTTCGATCCATTACAGTTTAAATAATTATTCTTCTGCTTAATGGATTATTGCTTAAAACCAAATTAATGTTAATGTGTTAAGCACGAACCTTGATGCTTTTTATCTACGCTTTGATCTTAGAAAGTTGATGGGTGAAAGTTAGGTTATGTTTTTAAATTCCGTTATGTATAGAGTGTATCAAACAAGTGTAAAAAGCTTCATGGAAAATGCCTTATATTAGTATAAACACAATTGATCGTTAATGACTCTTATTAATGAACGATTTTCTACTAATTTGTGATGACTAAACTATAAATGTGATAGAAGCCTCATCGACAAAAATCTTTAGTGCTTTTGGAAAGGTGCGTTCACAATAGTATATCTTCAGGCCAACTTGAATTTGAACGCCCGCACACATTATCTTCACTATTTTATTAAAAAGTACTAACGAATAAAGCAGAAACTTGAATATAATCTCGAACTACTGTCAAATTTGATGTTACATTTGACGTAAGAAATGTTGTCAATACCCACATATGGCGGTGATTGCATTTTAGTGTTAAATAAAATAAATTTCATATTGTACAGGGTTATTCACTATAAATTACCCACCCCTTATTATCGTTATTATTGTTCGTAGAAAAAAAAAGTTATACATAAAAGTTGTATGGTTCTAACTGAATTTTCTTAAAATCCCATTAATAGTTCAGGTACTCGCCGTTTACAGGGCGCAACAAAAATATGATGTATTTTTTTAATTTTAATTTTTTTGAAGAGATCTTTTTTCTGATTTCAAAAATATAATATGTTGTCTTTATATTGAGCCGTTATTGAGTTATTAATCGTAGAATATCACAGTTACTTAATACGGAATTGTTAATATTGTCAAAGTAGGCCATATAAATGACAAATGTTGTGTTTGATAATTGACATTTAATTAATTAAATCACCAAAATCGTTTATAGTGAAGTAGTTGGCTGGAAATCCAAGCTTACTCTTGATGTCCTACCCGTGGTTTCATTTGGTACCATATTTTTTTGAAATCAGAAAAAAAAGATCTCTTCAAAAATATTATAATATACAGGGTGTTACATTAAAAAAATACATCTTATTTTTGTTGCGCCTTGTAAACGGCGAGTAACTGAACTATTGATGGTATTTGAAGAAAATTTAGTTAGAACCATACGACTTTCATGTATAACTTGTTTTCTATGAGCAATAATAACGATAGTAAGAGGTGGGTAATTTATAGTGAATAACATGAGCATATGAGACTTTAATTATTATTCTTTAATTTACACTATCCCAAAGTCTTGGATTCATAATAAAAAACGTGGTTTATAATTTAACGAAATTTTAAAATAGTTTTTCTATTTTGCGTCGCTTACAGAGCTATAAAAGCGCCCAAATGAGTTTTTTTATAGAAAATTAAGTTCTTTTATAGAAATAGAACAATTTTTATTCCAAACGGCGGTAACATTGATTTGATATTAAACGTCAAAGCTGTCGTTACGTTGGGTGTGCGTTAATTTAAATCGTAATTAATATTCAGTAGATTTATTTATCTACCTATTTTTCCATTTTATAATATACTATAGTAGTGTCTAAAGGGATTAATGTTAATATGTTAGTATTTGTGCAATGAGTCTATTATGATATTAGTAATATGTACAACTATTAATGCAAATCTGTAAAAACTTCTTTGTTTTAAATTATTTCTTTCGATGTAATGTAATCGAGCACCATATATAACACATAATACAACATTAAAATGTACCATATACGAATAAATAAAAAGCACAAAAACCGTTGTGTTTGATCGGAAACAAAAATAAACTTGTTACAAGTGATGATTAATAAAAATACGACATTTTAACGCTTTTGCCAAAATGGTGTCTGTGGGGAAAACAAACCTTTGTTTTTATTCGAGTGTGTGTAATATCGGTTGAATTTGGTACATTGAGTGGTTGTTTTAATTAAATTTAATTAAGATCCTATAACTCGATGATAAAACCCATCTAATTATACGTAAGTGTGCTCTGCAGTACCCATTTTTAAAGGTCTTTGACAGCTATCTGACAGTGCATTGAAATGCCTTATTTTGTAATTGGTGACTGATGAAACAAGTGAATGAAATGCATAGCGAGAATATTAGTATATTTTGCCGAACAAGGGAAGAAGTTTTTAAGGGTTCCACTCTCTGGTCACATTATTCCATGTTGAAATCAAGTCTTTCGATCAAAAATAATGTTGACATCAGCAAGTATACAAGATTAGTAGTATTTCTGAAAAGGAAAAATGTTGGATATCAGCCAAAAAAATTAAAAATTCTTACTAAAGAGCAAGTTAATAGATTGTTAACAGAAGCTCCGGATGAAAAGTTCTTACTGTCAATGGTAAATTAAAAGAAAATAATTTCAATTAAAAAATAAACATCAACTATTTCAGGTAAGAACGATTATCGGCATTGCTGGGGCCTTAAGATCTGACAAAATGGTAAAATTAATCATAGATGATGTCCAGGATTTGAGATCTGTAAACAGTACTTACTAAAAATCACGTAAATAGAGCATTTACGATAGTTTCCAAAGACAACTCTACAATTGATTTTGTTGCCATTTGTAAAAAATATATGGTTCTACGGAAAGAGAAAACAGAGCATAGATGATTTTTTGTGAGTTATAGAAATAACAAATGTTCCACAAAGCTCGTAGGTAAAAACAGTTTTGGAGGATTACCTAGGAAAATAGCTGCACACCTGAATTTACTTGATTCGTCTTCTTACACGGGCCACTGCTTTCGGCGCTCATTAACATCTTTCCTGGCCGATACATGTGCGGATTTTAGCGTTATAAAACGTCATGTGGATGTAAATCCAATACTGTCGCAGAAGGGTACGTTGAAAATTCATTGGCTAATAAGAATATGATCGCCAAAAAAAATCTTCTGGAAAAAACTCGGAAAAGGAAAACGAACCGTCATTGTTGACTTTCAACGGATTAAATCAAGTGAATGTTAGTATCCCAAATAATAAAATTAATCAGTTAACATCTTTGTTTATTATTCTAATTCTAATATGAATGTAAATATTAATATGAAATAATAAATACATGTATTGAGTTGACTATGCTTTTTTTCCCTAAGGAGTAAAAGACTGACTTTACTTCTTCTGTTCAGGGAGTAAAATTACTCATTATATAAGGGTCGTGCAAAATAGTATATTACATACAAGGTTTCCATAAATGATTGTCTCATCAGGTTACTGTTGGAAAAAAATGCAAGTTTGTCGATTAAAGTGATAGTGAATTAATCTGCCAGTTATTTCATCGTTCCGTTGTAATTATTATCCCTAGTTGTATTTATGTTCTTTGTCGTTTATAGTTAATTTTGTTCATTTAATTGCCAACTTGATGAGACAATCATTTATAGAAACCTTATACAAAGGACTCAGGTGAGTGTTTTTATCCCGCAAGTGAAAAATTTTTAAAGAGATTTTTAATAAGACGGATGGCAAGTTTGTCATGATAATTTGTCGTTTGTTACGGTATCAACAATCGTCTCCAGTTTTGTATGGGTTCATTCAATTTATAACTGATAAAAATGGGTGATTTTGACTTGAATTCATATAGGGAGCAAATGAGTTACTTTAGTCGTACTTTATTAGTCCCGGAGGTGCAAAAACAATATTTCAAAACTTGCTAGAGCTCGTAATGATATTCAAGCGATTGTTGAGCGCCTCGAGCATATTAATGATTTCATCTCAACCGATTCACAGTATCACAACTCGTGTATGAAAAAGTAGTGTTAACCACCACCGACTGAAGAAATTAAATGAAGAAGTCAGTATGCAAACGTGATCGATACTGCAATGGAGTATACTTATTCTTATCTCGAGGAAATTCTGAAGAGTTTTTCCCTGACGAGCTCTGATGAACAAAATAGATGGTGTTTATTATCCACACTTAAAAACTACTCAGAAAATATGGTGATGGTATTTTAATTGTCATCACTGTAATTTGTTTCCGAAACACAGGGTCTAAGTTATTGACGGAACCGTCGTACAACATTAAAAATGTCAACAAGACTAAAGAACGTCGGCGTATTGTAAAAACATCAGCAATAGCTGTAGAGGATATTCAGTCTAGGGTTTATGAGACAAAACATTATTCTCAATCAGATAATTTTTTTCAAGATGTTGAGTCAGATATACCTACCCGAAACTTTACAGGTTTTCCTGAATTATGTGATCTTGAAGAATAAAGGTGGGTTTCTTGAAAAATAGAAGTAAAAGAAGCATTGCTCTCGCACATTCTATAATTGCCGCAGCAACGTACGTAAAGTTCTTGTCATAAATTCATTTTTCTATGTGGAAGCTATCAAAACAACATTTTTTCTCAAAGGAATGGAACTCTAAACTGCAGCGTCTATTTTAACAAACGGGAAAACACTAAAAAACTGCACCAAAAAACTATACTCGGACACGTATTTCAATTGCTAAGCTATCATCATCAGCGAACCGATACTATATCGAGTATAGTTTTTTGATGCACTTTTTTGGTGTTTTCCCTTTATAAAATTTGGGGACATACACGATTCGAAATCAGTTTTTCAGCATAGAAATTTATTAATCAATAAACTATTGTTAGAATATATACAATAGTAAATGCTATTGTTTCAAACTATATAAAGGATGTTGACCTAAAATAATCCCCCTAAGCTAGAAATACCTGTAAAAAGTAAAGCAATCACGAGAGGGAAATTATAGTTTTTTGGGATGCCAATTAATTTCTGAGGGATATAGAAACAAAAGATTTTTTTTTGCAACCAGCAATTAACGACTACCAACACCATACATACTACTTTATTTAGCTAAATCCTGAGGCTAAACCAAATGGCATTTTAAATAAACTTAAATTGCCAAAAAAATACAAAAAATCTGAATTAGGCAAACTCCAAAGAACTTGACAATAGGCCAAAACTTGCCTACTAATTGTTTACGAACTTTTTCCACTTTGACATGATCAATACAATAGTCACAGTAATCTAGATCAACAGTCATTTCCGTCGATTTCCGTACACTCCACATGAGCCCAACAGTAGTACGGCAGTACATTGAGCACTGCACCCACCCTTCTCCTGAATGAAACTGTAGAAATGCTTCGGTACAAATAAAACATTCTGTATTATCTTCCACTTCTGATTCCTACTACTCAAAGTTGTTTAAGTATAAGCGCGACCCAAGTGATCTTAGCGCAACTTCAGGGGGCTTCTTGCAAAAACCTGTCAACTAATCTTTGCCAGCTAGACTTGTTGTCTTGGAAAAAAGATGATCAATATTATTTTTATCTACAAAATGATAAGCAATTGATCTTAAATCTTTAGTGGTGAGATCGTACATTCTTCTTTTGATATCGAGTATATGAGCAACCAATTCCTCTTCGTCATCCTCAGTGAAAACCATTATTTTGATTTGCTTATTTTTTTACAGCATTAACAGCTAACTTGTTTGTTCCTTTACAGCGTCTCTTTCAAATCATCACTGGAACATCAAAGTTTCTGGCTGCAGTTCTGTAAAATAAGCAACGACGGACTTTCAGTTTTTCTTATATTTTTAAACCATGTTCTTATCTGCAACAAAAGAAAAACAATAAAACGATTCAGTATTTAACAAAAAAATAAAGTCAAACGGACGGAATGATCACTGATCGTACAGTGAGGGTTATGGTAACTTGATAATAGCTCTAGTTAATATTTTCTTAAACTCGTCAAATAGTAGGCAAACCTATGTGTCTTCATACAATACTGCTACAATAGTTTAAAAGCACTTACCTTACATCAGCATAAGCGTAAAAACAGGATTTCACAAATATTTTTATAAAAAGATTTGGTTTTAGTTTTAAATATAAAAAAGGGGGATCACTATGACCGCAGAAATCATTTTGAGTCACCCTCTCTACTTTCAATTTTACTACAAAAAAAGGGGTATGTAGGATGTTTGAATTCGTTATAAAAAGTGACAAAAATGATCATTCTTTTGGAAACCTAAACTTTATCGTCTTGATTTATTATAATTGATCTCGTAGATAAAAATAAAAATTCTGCTAAAAATCCAGATAAAGATAGATCCGTAAAATTTCAAAACCTTAACTGCATGAACTGCTTCATTCCTGCTTCACAATCCAGATAAAAAATAGCCGTTGTACCGAAAATTAAAACAGGAAAATGTTGTAAAGTTCTTAGTCGTCTTGTGTAGCTTGTGAAGAAGTCAGCCGCAATTATTATGTTTTTATAGGAAAGTGTCGTTGTGCTGTAATTTAAACAGGATGAAGAAGTGATATAACAACCCAAGCAGGAACGGGTAACAAAATTCCTGCTTGTCTTGTGTGACTGAACAGAAGTCAACCACAAAGTATTTTGCATCGGCGAGTGTCGCTGTGACGAAACTTCAAGCATGATGAAGCAGTGATATAATAATACAAGCAAGAAGAAGTCACAAAATTTCTGCTTGTTTTGTGTGGTTGGGTAGAAGTCAGGCATAATTACTATTTTGTTTTTTTTTTGATAGGAAATGGTGAAATTTAAAATAGGGTGAACAAGTGGTATAGCAGCACAAGCAGGAAGGAGTGACAAAATAATTGATTGTCTTGTGTGGTGGGGAAGAAGTTAGCCACAATTGGTATGTTACTTTTTTATGGGAAACAGTGATTGCGGATGTGTCAAAATCTGAAGCAGGATGAATCAGTGATATAGCAACACAAGCAGGAAGGAGTTACAAGATTCCAGCTTGTCTTGTGTGGCCGGCGAAGAAGTGGGTAAGTTCTGCTATGTCGAAATTTGAAGCAGGGTGAAGCAGGAATTAGTCAAATCAAGCAGCAAGGTTTGCGCATTTTTGCTTCAAGGTAGTGATCTCCCTTACATTACGTAAATGAACTCGTTAGCAATGAACGCGTCTGATTAAAAACATCAGAATGTTTGTTGTATAATGATAGTATATACGTCGCACAAAATGTACATTACGTATGAAACGTAACGGATAAACCAATTCCACGCATATTAGACATGCAAGTCGCAATTAATTAAAATGTAAGCGTTTTAGTAATTATCAGGAAAGGTAATTTAGATAATTGCAAAACAACTACTTCATTAACATCGATTCAAACCTACTTTTATCAATACTTTTTAAAAATAAGATAACAAACAAGTAAAATAGAGAACGTATTATGATTAAAAATATGAGGTCAAGTAATCTATTATAACAGTAAAATAGTTTCGCTAACAACAATATGTTATGAATAGACTAAAATCACAGAAATGTTTAAATTATAAACTAAAATGAGTTATATAATAACTTTCGACTGATGAGTTACTTTGAACATTTTTATCTCTGTTTAATTTATCTTGAATTTCTTGAAACGATTTGCCTTTAGTCTCAGGTTGTATTGTGTAAACAAATAAAGCACCTGAAAAACAAATAACCGCAAATATGGCAAAACAAGCAAACAATCCTAAACTGGCTGAAATTGGTTCAAAAAATTTGGTCACCAGAAAACCCAACGTAACGCCAAATATTGTCGAAGCTGATAAAGCTACAGCCTTTATGTTAGTTGCGAAGAGTTCTCCCAGCAATACGTATGGTAAAGTAAATATTCCAATAGGATTCATGATTAAGTATAACATTAGCCCTGTTGTTGGCAGCCAAGCTATTGGGCCGACATTGTCTTTGGCCACGTCTTGAAGATAAAAGTAAACGGATTCTCCTACTAAAGCTAAACCGCATCCGACG
The DNA here is from genome assembly GCA_030710515.1 of Abscondita cerata. NCBI lineage: Eukaryota > Metazoa > Arthropoda > Insecta > Coleoptera > Lampyridae > Abscondita > Abscondita cerata. Next base: position 53,930 of record JALBCR010001860.1, read on the forward strand.
CAAGATATCATTAATAAAGGTTTGCGCCCCAATTTGTCCACTATTACCGCAGCTAATAGAGCTAAAAATAAAATATACTAAATAATTGTATGTTAATTAATGTGCACATATTATAAGCTGAAGGTAGAAATCTGATCAAAATAAATAATTTTTTCTATTGTTGAAGGTATTAAGTTTAAGAAAAATTAAGAAATCATAACCCGAACTTTTTGATAGACCTGACTAGATACTGCTTCCTTTAAATAGTAGATGAGACCATTTATATATAAAAAAAGATTAAAAATACTAAATTAAAAAATGTGTTATTAATCTCAAAATATAAAAAAAATCAAAAAACTAAGCTCAAATAGGTGAGTGACCCATCTGGTATTATTCGAGGAATTCTAGTTAGTATTCCTTTGAAAATTTAAATCTAATGGGCCAAAGACCTTTCATGTTATGTAATTAAATTCATAACACCGTTAAAATTAGAAATATGAGATTCACTTACCCAGATAAGTTTTGCAAGAAACATTGCTTTGTTTAAATTAAAATCTATTTTTTAATTCTGTAATTCTACTTTTTAATTATTAATTTTAGGTCTAAAAATGAAGTTTTTCTCTTCTAAGATAGTTAGAACTTACATAGGATGAACTTTGTAGATTTTGAATACAAAACTATAATAAAAGTGACTAATGTATATTCAACATTATGTCTGTAAGTGGAGGAAGTAGTTTTGGACATGTTTTCAATACGCAACACACGCACCAACGGAAACGTAGTATGAAACGGGGAATTACCCGATTTATATTACGGCTACTAAAAGTGTTTTTTAGGTCGAAACCGACTTGAAAGATATTTCAGATCGAATTGTTGGTCAGCCGACGGGAATTTTAAATCCGGAAGGACATTTTTTAAGAGTCCCGAAGAGCCCTGATAACAGTTTCAGGAAGAGATTCGGCAAATTGTTTATATCTTATTCGACTTTTTTTTGAGTTCTTTAGAATTCAGATAAGAGTCTTGTGGTTTTAATTTTTTTCATATCAGAAAATATAGAACTGGTCTAAAATTGTCGGAATATTTTTTTATGAATATAATAAAATATCTTAAGCCCTTTAAAAGGTCGCTAAAACTTTAATCAAGAACTAAAATTCAATTAGCAATACATTAAAAAATAACGTCATTCTTTAGCTAATTTAATCAACGCCACAAATTGTGTTAGCATAAATTCTTGCATTTTTTTGACAAGCTTGTTTTATTTATTTATACAAATAACTGGGTCAATACGCACATACGGGTACTACGAGGCATCATACACAAATATTTTATACAAATAAAAAAAACAAACAAAAAAATATGCAATTTGAAATTAAGAATGACATTTAGAACATGAGTAGAATCAAACTTCAAAAGAACGTGAAAAAAATAAATAAAATATGGCGACAATTCATCAGATTTCTAACTTTTTTAATTAGAAGTAGGTAGGTACCTGCAGGTAGTTGAACGACACCACAAACAATACTAGATATTTCTGGAGAAATGCTGCTTCCACTGCTTTCGACAATAGTCTGCATATAAGCTTCAATGGCAGAATATCCTGTAAGCTGTTGTATCATCTTAATACCTTGAAGAATATTACATCACACATTACGCAACAACGCATTTGGTAAATTACAACCAATTACAGTTTGAAATACAATAGGTAATGAACATAATTAATAAAACTTACCTGTAATCACTATAACAGATTTCCTATATTCTTTCTTCGATAACATTTCCCACAAAGTCGACTTATTTTGCATAGCAAATAAGACAGTATCTTCGATGTCCTTCAATTGTTCATCTATTTCCGACTGTGGACGGTTTTTATAAGATAATCTTATTAAGTTCGATCGGGCTTCTTCCATTTTTCCTATTTTGATTAAATAATGAGGAGATTCGGGCATGAAATAAAATAAAGTCACAAATATTATAGGCAGTACACTGCAACTTATAGCAAGTGCGTTGTACGATACGAAAGGGCCGATGCTTAAGACAAACAAACTTCCGGTTAATTTCATGATGTTAAAAGCTGTGCATAATTTTCCTCTTATATCTTTTCAGATATTTCTCCTACGTATATGGAACCGCTCTAAAAAAACATTTGAAAATATTTTTTCATCTTGTTGCTTACTCACTGTTGTAACTATTGCGAAACTACTACCGGCGAAAAAGCGAGCAATACACAACACGATCGCCGATTGTGCAAATATTATCACAATCCATGGTAGAAACAATGGAATAAAACAAAATAGAAGCGATAATTTAGGTCCAAATTTTTCTACGGCCCAGCCAGCAAAAATGCACCCGGGAATCGCTCCAAGTAAAAAGCTGGATGCCACCCATGAAGCTTCATCCTAAAATGTAGGTAGAGTTGCTTACATTTAATTTTGGTCAACTCACTTTGGATAAAGCCGTGCCTATCGGGGAATGCTCGGATGTTATTTTTGGTAAAGTGGGAGAAGACCAAGCCAAGTACGCCGACGAACCCGCCATCGAAAGGGTAGCTAAAATAATAGATGTGATTACATTTATACATGTAGGTAATACTAATTAAATTACAGTAACAGTTACTAGTCCAGTCAATGAAAGCAAAAAACGGTAATACTTACCCCCTACTTTAAAGTTGACCTTATGCCAAGGGTTGTTTTTTATTTTTTAGGGGCTAAAACTATCCCTATTTGAAAATAATTTTATAAGTGCAGGTTTAGGCTTGCAAACGAAAACCTAACTTAAATTTAAATTGTTTTTCAATTATTGTGAAATGACACATTTTAACCCCCAAAACCACCCCATAACAATAATCGACCCTATAGTAACTACCCTTGCAACAATTTAAAAATTTTTTTTATTTTGTAGATTGATCTTGTCGTTATTTAAAAAAGTATTAATTTATTAAGTCTTAAAAAACCAATTTAGTTTTAGTATAATTTTTTAATTATTGGAAAAATAAATAATTTCAATCATAAGACAGAGAAAATAGAATATTCATTTCTTTTATTTATGTACCGGGTGACCCAATAAGACTGTTCCTCGCCCATATCTCGGGAACCGTTCGTCGTATGACTTTGGTGCAAAAAAAATACTAGGTAAATCGGCCATGAAGAATCGCAGGAAAATATTTTCAAGTTTTAAAAATGACCACCAGAGGGCGTAAGTGCCATCTTAAATTTTTAAATTGCATTTTCTATAAATTTCGCATAATAAACAAAAAATTTTTTTCACATTTGTAAAGAGCCAGTTTATCTATCATTTTCGTAAAAACAAAAGTTCAGTTATTACAAAAACAAATATATGGCGGGGGGTGTTCAATTGTTTTTGCAATAACCTGCTTTAACTTCTTAACGGTTTGACCGATTTTAACAAATTTGGTATCGTTGAAAATGCATTCCTTAAGCAATAAGAATCAACATATTTAATTTAGCTGAATGCTTCTCTGCCAGGGGGCTAGTTTTGACACCATGACCCAAATTTAAAAAAAATCAAAAAAATCAATTGGAATGATATGACTTTTTCTTTATGATAAAGTAGCCAAATAACATCCAAATAGGCCAGTGAAAACCATTTTCAAAATCTCGTTCTAACTTCAAATATTTGAAAAATGAGAATAATGGATGTTTGAAGATCGAGGACCGCGCGGTAAATTTTCTAAAATTATTAAAAATTTAGCACAAAATGAATAACATGTTAAAGAGACAATTGTGAGTCTAAATAGAATTCATTTAGGTATTATTTAAAAATATATATATCATCAGAATATTCATGTTGCTCCAAAGGGACTAAACGCATTTTGAACTTATTGTCACTTTAATATTACTCTCGTAATTCTAACCTTTAATTTAAAAAAGTAAGCCTAAAAACCTAAATAGGTATACTATATACGAATTCGAATATGTTAGACCATCTATTTTGGAACCATTTACAAAGATTTTAGTAGGTATAATATAGTTACTTTACGGAATTCTTTTTATGAAAAGGTCTGTGGTTCTAAAAAGAACCGTTTTTTAATAAAACCCATAAAAGGAAAAAAAGGGATCTAATGGCGACCCAGGTGTTCAAAATGGCCTCCGTTATTTTGGATGCACATCTGAAGACGCTGATGTGTTGAAAGAACAGCATTCTCAATTTCAGCTCTTGGGATGTTCAAGATGGCATTCTTGATTCTTGCAATCATATCCTCGCAGGAAGTTGGCCTTGTTGCTAAGACTATATCCTTAATTCTTCTCCAGAGATAAAAATCAAGGCAGGTTAAATCGGGAGACCTTGAAATATTTAATAAGTTTTAATATGTGCGCAATTATAAACAGAATCATTCCAAAATGTAACATCTAAAGATTTATGTGTTAAATACTGAAGCAATTTTACGGCGAATAACATTACAATTACGATTCTTATTGCTTAATGATATCTTATTTCAACGATACCAAATTTGTTAAAATCGGTCAAACCTTTAAGAAGTTAAAGCAGGTTATTGCAAAAACAATTGAACACCCCCCGCCATCTTTGTTTTTGTAATAACTGAACTTTTGATTTTACGAAAATGATAGATAAACTGGTTCTCTTTACAAATGTGAAAAAAATTTTTTGTTTATTATGCGAAATTTATAGAAAATGCAATTTAAACATTTAAGATGGCACTTACGCCCTTTGGTGGTCATTTTTGAAACTTGAAAATATTTTCCTGCGAATCTTCATGGCCGATTTACCTAATATTTTTTTACACCAAAACGACGAACGGTTCCCGAGATATGGCCGAGCAACAGTCTTATTGGGTCACGCAGTACATGAATAAATTTTAATTTATTTATTAATTCATAACCAATTGAAAAAATCTACAAATAATTAAAAATCTTCACTCCAATCTAAATGAAAAATCAATAAAGTGATTTGTAAAGTGGTATCCATTTATTTCAATTGGGATGGTATTTAATAGGTAATTTCTATATTTTTTTGTCAAAAAATAGAAACCAATCTCATGTCATAACTAGCTTAATTTTGATGCTAGACACTTTTATAAAAACCAAATTAAAGGATTTTTTAACCACGTTTACATAAATTTTCCCCGAAAAATGCATAGGATTTTAGTTATTTCACGATAAAACTTTCAATTTATGTTTTGACAAATAAAAACAAAATTTTAAGAAGTTATAACTTCGTTTGTATTAGTTCAACCCATACATTTTTTTTATAAGTTATCATTTTCGATTTTAATGAAAATAATGGATTTTCAGAAACTTCCCCCCTTTCCCGGGGATAAAACAACCCACAGCACAGGGTCAAATTTGAAGTAGAGGGTAAGTAGAACTTAAATTCAAATTTTTAAGAAAATCGGTGCTGCTTGAACAAATTACCCGGGAAAATGGTCATTGACTGGACTATACTTATTTTAGTTATTTGGTTGTTAGTTATTTTCATACCTTACATGTATTTACATGTCACGCCTTTCTATACAGTGACATCTTCAATTTTGAGTTATTTGACTATTGAATGCCCATTTTGTGACATTCTTGATTTTTCTGGAAAAGGTTTGTTTATATCTATTTTAATTTTGGAAATATATATTTTAAATGATCTCTAAGCATTATTCAGCAGAGACTTTTACCCTTTCCGATCAACTCATGTAAGTAAATATTTTATCAAACTTTATCGTTCATCTATCACATTTTTCTATGAAGTTACCAGTTACCAACCAAATTATAATTTAGAGTCACTACAGATTACCTACAACTAACACTGACAAGTTTGTCGACTGCCTGGAGAATTTTCAGAATGAGTTGTTATGACACAAACATATTGCAATGGATTCACTCTTTATTGCAACTAAACAAAGAGGAATATATTATTACACGAATAAATTCAATTTCTAAAATTTTAAACTTAATTATAGGATAGATTATAGAAAACCTTTTTTTTTGTAAAATAAAAAAAAATTTTTTTTTTTTTTTATTTTTTTTTTTTTTTAAAATATGTAAAAAATATTTATGAAATCTAATCTAATCTTTGTAAAAAAAGATTATGAAAGACTTAAAAATTTTACGTTTAATTTGAATAGAACATTTACTATTGAAAATCTTATTAATCAATATGCCGCACAAGTGTTAGTGAATCGTTGCAGTTGGTTTATAAAGTATGGAGTTTTATGTTTTTGATTTATTTGGATTTCTGTGTATTGATTTTTATAAAAAAAATATTTATTTTTTTTTTTTGGTTTAAATTTGGTAAAAAAAGAAAAAAAAAAAAAAACCAAGATTTTGAATTTTGTTTTTGTCTTTGTTTTTTTTTGTGGGTGTTTTCGCCCCTTGAAAAAAAAAAAAGAAAAAAAAAAAAAAAAAAAAAACTAACTAATTTTTTATATAATATTATTTTTTTTTTTTTTTTTTTTTTTTTTATTATGAATAAAAAATAATAAAAAAAAAAAAAAATTAAATAAAAAAAACTAAAAAAAAATTTTAAAAGTTTTGGAAAATTTTTAAAATTAAATTTTTTAAAAAAAAAAATTTTAAATGAATTAATTTTTTATATATTTTTTTTTTTTATTTTAATTCAAAATAATTATTTTTACTATTTAAAATAGTTCTTTCACTGCAATATATATTTTATGTAGAAACATAACTAACTTTAAAACTCAAGTATTTAGATTCTTATGATTTACTGGTTGTCCATACAAAAACTTCTCAAACAAAAGGTGGGAGAGGAAGATTTATAGTTTCGTGACATTTTGTGACTAGAGAACAATAGCGTAAAAAATTTGTTATATGATGTGCACACGAGCATGTTTAAGAAAACTTCTACAATTTTTTAGAGGCGATAGTAGCTAGAAGCTTCACATAAAGTGTCAGTGATTAGAGTCAAATGTTTGTGACATTATGTGGGAAAACTGCTCTAAAAATCACCTTTTTAAAAAGTTTTTTATAGATAACGACGGGAGTGAGAAGTGATAGACAGAGCTATAGTAAACAACATGTTTACACTACACTATTTTATAGTATGTTGAAATTTCTTAGTATTTAAGAATTTTTATTATTGATATAAATAGTACACCATCCCTAACAATGTAAAATTTCTTTATTGTAAAAACCGACTACTCAGGTTTCTAAGCTTGCGCATCATTATCAAGTTAGGTAATTAAAAACTCAACTAACTTAATATTAGAGATGCGGAAGCGTCAAAACCTGGGTCATCTGTTTTACAATAAAGAAATTTTACATTGTTAAGGATGGGTGTACTCGTTTATATCTAATACATTATTTTAAATAAATTCAGGAACCCGATTTAGAAAAACCAAATTTTATAATAAATAAAGTGAAGTCTTTTAATGTACGAGACGTAGAGTTAAGAAAACAAACATATTATCTAGAATCAAAAATTACAACTTGTCCCTTTAATTACATTAATTAGAAAGAGAAAAAATAAATACGGCTATAGTTTGCAATCGCAAAGAACTTATTCATTTGGAGCCGTTGTATCGTTTCAGAAAATACAGCAAAACTCATTCCAATCGTAACTAACTATCAGAAATTGTTGTATTTGTATAAGTACCAGGGGTCTCTGCAGGAAACACAAAACCTGAAAAAAATTAACGGTAACTCCATAAGGCGAGGAAACGTGCAGGAGTCATCTATTTCCTCGTAACAAAATTCTAGGATGTAGTTTTCAGATTATTTTAAATTGATTTTTTTTTTTTGGAAAAAAAACTCTTTTTTTTTTTTTTTTTTTTTTTTTTTAATTTTTTTTTTTTTTTTTTTTTTTTTTTTTTTTTTTTTTTTTTTTTTTTTTTTTTTAATTACAAAAGGCATTTAACATGGTCTACTATTAAACTATGGTAAATATTCTTGTTAGGGGTAATACTAGAGATTTAGATAGCTTGAGAAGAAGAAAGTAGTTGGTAAAGGTTAGTGATGCGGCAAGAATCAAACTTTTTCTGGCCATTGGGTTTGCACTCGTTTCTAGATGATACAACATTTTTTTTCAGATGCCCTTAGAAAACGGTTTTTGGAAAGTGTAGGGATGGTTGTGCAAATCTTGGTTACAACATGCTACAGTTAAACATTAACAAAATGTTGACTTTGCCCTTCTACATGAATGCAATGAGGCTCAAAACTACAGCAACCTAATTTGTTGTTTATGTGACGTTTCGTAAGATATTATTTTATTTAATGTATTGTAAACAGCCTTGAATTTTCTACAAGAAATAGTATATTTTGAATTGTCCTATAAAATAAATAAACTTTTGTAAAACCAGTTTTGGCCTAGTAGTATTACTTGAACATATTGTCAAAAAAAAACTTTATTGCATTATTTTTTAGGTTCTACAATATAATATTTTGAAATATTGTTACTACTTAAATGCAAATAATTGAATATCTTAATTATAAAGTAAAATATGAATTTTACTCTCACATAATTTAGAAATTACATGCTTTTTTTTATAAGGTGTTGTTATTTTCTTTGTTATTTTAAATGGCTCTCCATTATTTTTATTTCACAGTCGAGTTCATGGAAAAATGTTACATCAATTACGTAACGATTTGACTAAAAAATTTTGAGATATTTGAAATTTGAAGTCACATTTGTTGTCAATGAAATTTAAACGGGCATATAGTATCAAGATTGACATACTTTATGGTTTGTGTCCATTCCTGTAACCTACATTAAATATTTTAAATTCTTAGTGAAATGTATACATGAAATAAAATTATGAAGTGGTCAAGAAAAAATCATTAGGTATTTTAGTATGGTTTTGTCAAGACCAGAGAGGAACTACTGCGTGACTAGAAGAGAGCTCTTAGCGGCGTTAAGTCTATCGTACATTTCTACAAATACCTATACGGACAAAAATTGCTACTGAGAACAGACCCCGTTCCCCTAAAATGTTGTTACAGTTTAGTAACCCAGAAGGACAAGTTGACAGATGGATTGAGCGTTTGCAAGAACCGACTATGGGACAGAACTCCGTGCCGGAAAAAAGCCACCACAACCTGTCGAAATAAGCTGCTCCGGTGTGCGATATAATTGTATTTTAGAAGTTGTGTGGAAGTACCTACAAGAAAGTTTAAAACAGCAGTTCTCTTCGAAAACTCTATCTTCAGAAGGCAATGTCTGCAACATAAATTTGAATGTCTTAGCCACAACAATACCTCATGAAGATATTTTCCACTGCAAGTTAATGGAAATGAAAATTGCACAATTAATAATAATTATCCGATTTCCAAATATTCTTAATTCTAATTAGCGGTTGGAACTTGGTATATTTTCGATAAATACGTTATAGTTAATAATTAAATTTTTTATGTAAAGACAGCTACGAATTGTGTTTCCTAAAAATTTTACCCTTCAGTAAAACTGTGTTTTTCTATTGACTACACCCTACCGCAAACCAAATATTTCAGTACAGTATGAAAAATAATAAATATTCTTGGTATCAATCAAGTAAGCCTTTAACATCCATTAACAATCCAAAAAAACAGATTTTTTTAAAATTAGAGTAGCTGTTCCATTTCTAAGTTTTGAATTAAATACGAACAGCGCTGCAAAATTCTTCAAAATCTATTTTGATGTACTAAGCGAAAGCCAACCGCTAGCTGCTATAAAAAGTAATGTTAGTCCGTACATGCATAAAACTAAAGATTCTAATTTGCAGAAAGTAAACAAAAGTTTCATTTTAAATAAATCTACTTCAGTGAATACAAAAATTGTCACCTCTGTTCGGTGAAAATTACTTTTTTTTACACGTAAATAATTTTGGTTTTATTCAAGTATTTGTTTTAAGTGGGTTGAATTGTATTTAGGTATATTTCGTAGTTTTTATCAAAGGTTTTATAGAATTATTCGCAACTATCACTGTTTTGCGTTATTGACTCAATAAATTCTTTGTTGGTTCCAAGAAAAAGCGTGAATGATATCGTTTTGAAAAGTAAATTTAATATATTTTTGTCTACTAAGATTACAACCCACGTCACCGTTACATTTTGAATTTGCAGATTACTTAGCTTTCTAAATACTGTTTACGCATTTTTTTGTAGAGTTCTTTGTATATGTAATAATTGAGGGAGGGAGACACACTCACCGAGTTTGTATTTTTATATTTTTATGGTAGTCTGTAAACTGATTCAAAACTACAAGGTGTATATAACTAAATACAAGTACAAAACTGTAGCGGATCACAATTGTTATTTTTAACAATCGTTAATTATTGAACAGTGTGCGTATCAGTCGTTTGCGTACTATTGAAACTGATTTGTATGCGAGTGTTAAAGTTACACTGATGATAAAGATAAGGAACCATTCCGTTCGCAAAATTAAAGAGATGATTCCGATTGATTTAAAGTACAAACAACGCTTATGCAAAATATTTGAAATTTTACATCAATGTTAAAAAATTTTAAAACAACAACATGTTTATTATATTTTAGTTACAATCACAATAAAAAGTAGGGTCAATTGGGGTAAATGCAAGCACGATCGCTGAAATCCTTTTTAACTTCATTGTATTTGATAATCAATAGCTTTATAAGATGTTTTTGTGATATGTTATACTAAAGCCACTAAGTACTATCTGTTTATGTAGGAATATTTTCTAAATTCTTCATTGTATAATAAATAAATACCAATTAATGTGAAGTACCTACACTATTGCATTTACCTCTTACTTAGGGGCAATTGTAATAATCGGTCACGATTTTTCAAATATTAAACGTTAGTGAAACGGATGTAAATGCAATAAAATACACAGCTGAAACTAAACTTAACTTTACTTTCAAATAAACATTACAAAAACTGTTCAAAATAATAACTTTTCCTTCAAAAACATACATATAGAAGTAGTAGTTATGCTTATTATTTAATATGCTTTAGGATATAATATAATTGTTAAAGTTAAAATTAAAGGTTATAATTCCACGTTTACTAATGTTAGGACTTGGCAATATTTGCTTCACACATTTGGTAGTAACAATATCAACATCGTCGATTCCTGGCCATACAAAGACATTTCCTCTATGCCGCTTAAATTTAACTTCCAGTGACCGTCATCGACTTTATTTTGCACAAGACCAACGTAATACTTTACACTCTTTTTAGATGCATATTCAACTATTATCCACTTATTTGTGTCCAGATTTTCCGGTAGTATGTAATTCTCCTTTTCGTTATCGTCGATATTTTCGTCACGAAGTGAATCATCGTTTTCTAGTTCTAGACCATCACTTTCATCTGAATTTGTAAATTTTATTTCAATATCTTCGTCATCATCTGTACTGTCAGCTATAATCGATAATTTTCTCTTCTTCTTTTTGGTTTTGTCACTTTATGTTGAGCTGCTTTCCTATTCTGGCAATTTTTATCTTTCAGTACCCTAAGAAAATCAACAGATGTAATAACCTCAGCCCCTGAAGCAACTTTTCGCTTGCTCTGCTTAGGTCTCATTTCTTTTGGTGAATTGTAGATAATATAATAGCTTCCATAGACTTTTCTATTGTTTGTTGAGGTAATTGTTCATCTGGACCTCGTGATGTTGATGGTACTGGTGAGGTTCTATTATTTGGGGATAGATATACTCGTATCTCTTCTTCTTCATTTATTTGTTGTTCGACTTCACCTTGCTGTTCGATTTCAGTTATTTCATTTTGTGTTTGGTCAATATTTTTTTTCTTCTTTGTATGCTTTCCATCGTTCTAAAGACTCTTTAGAAAAATTCTCTTTGCCTATTACATTGCTATTAAAGGAATATATACCACCTTTCGTAAAGCCACTTTTAATTACATCTGGGGAAATTGCAGTCCAAGTTGCACCCAAATATTGGGAAAAAAATGATTTGGGTAGATTTTTTCCGAAGTGCTGTCTTTGCCAGGTAGTAACTGTAGCATCCCATTTTTGTTTGAATGACCTAAATACGGACAAGTCGAGAGGTTGAAGACGATCACTGGTGTGAGGTGGAAATTTTAAAATAGTAATATTGTTGGCTAAGGCAATCTCGATTAAGCCTACCGAAACATGCGTGGCATGCCCATCATATAACACCAGGACTGGTCGTTCTTCACCAAGGGTTGGAATAAGTACCTTTGAAATGTAGTTCGTGAATATTTCGGTCTCCATCCAACCATTAGGGCTTGCGGCATACGCGGTACCAGGATATTCTTTTTCTGGAGGAGCTCGCCACTGGTTCCACATATTTTTACCTTTATAAATTATTAAAGGTGGAGCTCTACGACCTGCAGCATTAACAGCTAAAACAAAAGTAGTGTTCTCCTTTCCTGATGTGCTAATAATCCTTGATGAGCTTTCACCTCTTTCACCCACAACTTTCGTTCTTGAAGGATCTATGCACAAACTACTTTCATCTAAATTCCAGATCCGTTCAGGTTTATCTTCCAGGTTCATTTCTCTTAAGGTAGTCTTTAAAAGATCAAAATACCCATATATAATGAACGGATCGGTGGCTGCTTTTTTTCGAGCATATTCTAAACCCTCGGGTTTTCGGATAGATAAATTATGGCGGCGTGTGAAATGCAAAAACCAATCTTCGCCTGGTACACCATTTTAAAATGGTGTCTGTATTTAGTTTGTGATAACGTATTTTCCAAACAACTATATAATGTCTTTTCGACTAAGTCCAAAACCCCATTTAGCCAATGTCTTAATTGAAGCAGTTAGGGTTTTTTCGGTATCTTCCGAAAGAGCGATGCGTCTATCTTTTGTTTTTTTGATAGACCCTCTCGTGCCCTTGCTTCGGCAATACAATGTGGAAAATGGAATCCCATAAATTTTTGACGCTTTGTAAATTGTAAGGGTATTTGCTTGTATTTTACATAATTACGCACCATCTGAAACAACAAACAATCCCATTTAAAATTAAATTCAGTCAGAATTAAATTGGGGTAAATGTAATAAGTATATTGCAATTTCCTCGCCTGCATGTATTGCATTTACCTCAGACATACAAATTATTGGGGCAAATGCAATAGGCACAGAAACACCATTTAAAAACAATTTCAGTAAAATACTTATTTAGAGTGTATTAAAAATACATAAAAAAATATCCCCGGTACTGATAAATCAAAATCCTTACCTTGTATTTTCCGATGAATCCAGATTAAAAACTGCACGTCAAATTTCACATGTACACAGATCATAAGGCACATACAGAATGACTCACTATTCATTTTGCATTTAGTGGAAGAAGTGTCCGCTAGTGGTTACAAAGTAGTTCAGTAAATGTTTTCACCGTTTCAGAGATGGCAGCATTAGTTCGGTTTTGGATAAACAATTTTATTGCATGTATCACATTTACCCCGGTATTGCATTTACCCCACTTGACCCTATACAGGGTGTCCCACCGGGAACGCCATCGATAGATTATAGAATAACTGTACATGGGAAAAAGTTAATAGACAACCTTGTACAAAGTCAACCTTATTTTTGATGCTAAATAAAATTAAGCTATAAAAACATGGTGCTTGCATTTAAAAAAATTGACTTTTGACGTGTTTTTGAATTTAATTTTAATCCTTTTTTGATCGCCCTGTATTAATTTATTATCAAAATATCGACGTAGCCCACTAAAATAGGTCCCCTGCTACAAGAAAACCTATTTCAATTAAATAATAAAGGCATTAGTAGAGGAAAATTTTATAATTTTGTTTACGCCTGAAAACGTCATTTTTGACATAAAATTTAAAATAAATCCATAACAGTTAGACTTAGGTATAGGACATTATACACAAAATGTGTCTACAATTTTATGCAAAATCCAAAAATGGAATAATATATAGGGTGTTCTATTTAAAATAAGCAACTTGATACCTACTTCCGGTATAAACGAAAGTGTCATCATCTTGAAAATATTTTAACGGAACTGCCACCGTCGATGTTAGTATACTACCAAATTTTCAAATTTTTCCCATGTACAGTTTTTCTATAATCTATCGATGGCGTACCCGGTGGGACACCCTGTATAAGTAAAGTATTGTAGTACTTTTTCTCTGTTCGGTGATTAAGACGTCTTATCTAGGACGCCTTCTGCAATGAATTATCGAAAATATTTGAAAATATTTTAGAAAACAAATGAATATTCATTTAAATAAGTATTATGTTATTCCTTTAGAGCAATTGATTTTTCTAAAGCTTTCAACTCTTTAAATTATAAGATACTTCTATCAATACTTTACTCTATTAGTTTGTCCGCAGATGCCATTTGCCTATTATCAATTTATTTAAAAAATCGTCTTCAGAGTGTAATAGTTATTTACCTAACGAGTTCGGGAAGATAAATTCCCCGCATAAGAACTTTGATTGCCGCACGACGTTAGGGAGTGCGGCATTAGTGTGAATACGGGAAATTTCTTCTCGAAAAAGTTAGGTATATTATTTTTGTAACTGTAACTGTAACTGTAGTAATAATTCATAAATAAATAAATTCACAGCTGCTTAGTTTTTGTGTTTACAAGAAATTTGAGTAGGTAGCACTGTCCCGCCAATTGATTAATAATTTGCTTTGCGTTGTCAAGTAATACCAACCTAACAAAAATTTCCCTATTCCCTCGGAAACTAAAAAACACCGCGGTGCGGGAAATGAAACTTCCCGTGCATCGAGAATAAACGGGATATCAGTAACCTTAGACTATGAGTACAAAAATATTTTTATAGGAAATCTTCATTTAAATTAGTTAAAGTAGGTTTACTTCGTGCAAAGTTCATTTTTATGCTGACGACTTCAGCTATACATCGCTTTTAATCTATCTGAGATTAATCAAGCTGTTGCTGTAATAAAATTTGACCTACATTGTACCCAAGAGTATTGTAATGATCACTGTTTAGTTCTAAATAAAAAAAAATCAGTAGTCATGTTATTTGGAAAGCAAAGTCATAGAACTTTATTAAGCAAAAACCAAAATATAAAATTAAATAATGTAGTGGTTACTGTTCATGATACTATAAAAAATCTTGAGGTTTATTTAGATAGTGATCTACGCTTAACAATGCGTATATTTCAAACGTCGATATTATTATCTCTTTTTTATCATTGTTTTTATTTATTTTATTTTATCTATGACGCATTCTTGACTGCATTTGACTCTAACAAAATTCAAAAGCTTCAAAACTGATGTTTACGTCTTATATTTAGCATTAGAAAGTATGAAAGGTTATCGCATAAATAAAAAGTAGTAAATTGGCTGAATATGAAATCAAGACGTACTTTATAAACTGTCGTCTTTTTTACAATATTATAATAAATAAAACATCTTTGTATTTGCATAAAAACATTAAATTCCGAACAGATGTACAAACATTAAATACATAATAGATTTAAGGATTCTCTTATTCCACCACTACATCTTACGGAATCAATAAAATATAGTTTTCTTTTACCAAAAATTAATAAATATTTGTAGATGGGTTGAGTGGAAGAACAATAAGCAGATCAGCATCTGCCATTGAACTGTGCCTTTTGTTTATAATTTAGTTATTAAAATTCTATGAGAATTGTTTTTTTGCAATAAAGACTTTTATTTATTTATTTATTTATTTATGAACTGTACTTATTGTTCTACACTAGGAAAAAAAGTCGATGTCGTTGACCTGAAGAACAACCATGGTCGACGAAACTTAGAAGCCCGAACTGTGTGACAGTACTCTCATTTTATCTTTTCATTTAATTATAATTATTGAATTTTTTTAAGTTATAGTTAGTTACTTTTTCGTGTCAAATGAAAGAAGCGCGGTATCTAATACAAAGTAGGTGAAGTGTTTTACCTAATAATTCACAATCGAGAAATTAGGTTGTCCAAAAAATATTTATTGCGCAATAAAGCGGCGGATGACGCATCGGCTCAGGAGTTCATATTAATTTAAAAAAAAAAATACGAAAGCGGAATCTTTAAGAACAAGTTGTGACAAGATCAGCGCAGTGGCCGTTATGTGGAAGATTTTGCGCGCTACAATTTTAGTCCTCTCGACCAAACTCACAAAATCAAATTTTTTAGAAACAAATGGATTTTACTTTTTTACTTTACTTAGATTGCCAGAAATCCATGAGTATTAGAGTTTTTGAAAGACACCCATTCTGTTTAGCTTTTTCGCAAACCAAGCTTCGCAGATAAGTTTGCACGGCGACTAATTCGAATCCGTTTTGTGCGCACGACATTTTTGGTTCTCATCGTCGAAGGAAAAAGTGCTCCAAGTTTTAAACAATGTATTTAATCAACACAATGTGCTGCAGAAATGTACATACTGTTAGAAATAGGTCAGATAAGTAAACATTTGACTATGGGAACGGCATAGTCTTGTTTAAGGGGCTTCTCGATGGTACGCAACGAGTTTTCTGTTAATACATTTAGGAGAAAAATGCTTTGTTCTTCAGGTGCATTTCAGCGCCGCAAATTCAATTTTCGTATGCCTTTCGTAGAGAAAACATCGCCGCCCATTGTGATTTTAACATTCCGAAAAAAATTTGTTTTGCTCTACTCGGTTAGTCTTAGTAATGTAAGTTAGAGAAAAATAAAAAACGATTGTTTGACCTTTTTTGACCAAAATTTTGCTTGATGCCATATGGAATCATTGAGAATATGGACGTCATTGGTAAAGAAAAAAATAAAATTTACTTGAAATGATAGTGTTTAAAACAATTTCGATATTTAGTTAAGCAAAGTGGTATACCACATTTTTCACACTTTAACCTGGTGTATGCTTGGCAGTGGCGGCATCTCATTTTAGGCTCGAGATGTTGTGGCCAATGGTCTTTCTTATCGTACCTATCATCTTCAATGGGCTGCGGAATTGTAGGATTTCTTGAAATTTGTTTAGTCGGAGTTCATTCTATTGAACTGGGACGTCCACGTTTTTTAATATCTACTGGAAAACAACGCAATAGTGCCTGTCCAATTTCGCTTTGGAAAACAATGAGTGTTTTGTATTTTGATATACCCAAAAGCTTGCAATGCCTCCGGTACAACAACCACGCGTTCACGATGCAAACATCCAGTAAATGGTAGAAAATTTTTAAGTAATATCTTTTCACCCCAATTTTGGTACGATATAAGGCCACTAACATATCATTGAGGTCCACTCCTCCCATATTAGTGTTGTAAATCTTTACAATATTCGGCCGTGGAACTTCCACATGCTTTTTTCGGCTTGGGACCATCTTTTCACATTTTCGATAGGTTCGGCACCAACGTATGTAGATACTAAAGTGACCGATTTATTATCAAACCATTTTACGGCTGTGACATTTTTTCTGCCGCAGTGTACTGATCAAAAAACTTCTTGTTTGAGTACTTTGTCGTCTTTCGGTTTGTATCCCTTTAGTCTATTTGTTCGGACAGTACCTACACCAAGAATGCCCAAATCTTTCAATGATCAACAAATTGATGGATGTAAAAAAATTATCCGTGTAAATTTTGAAGTTTTGGTCACGTGGTAGGTTTGTTGATAGCTTCAATACAATATCTCCGCTAATTCCCAATTCGGTTTGATCGTCCTCAATAGTCCCTTTTCCAGTATAAATTTCGAACTGGTATACTATACCACTTATTCCAGCTCTAGCAAAGACCTTTATGCCCCACTTATGTGGTTTATTTTTTATGTATTGTTTTAGAGAAGAGTGCCCTTTGAAGGGGATCATTATCTCGTCGACCGAATTGTGTTCCTCAGGCTCAAGTGTAGCAAAGAATTGTTTGACAGCATCTATAAATGGACGTACTTTGAAGTGCGTTGTTTTATTTTCGAATTATCATTGATATGTAGATTGGATTTCAGCTTTTCAAAACGATTCCTTGGCATTACGTCGGCAATTACGGGATATCTGGTTTCGTTAGCCCAGTACATACGGTAGCTTGGCATTTGCACTATGCCACTGATAATGTGAATCCCCAAAAAATTGCACATTTCGCTAAAGTTAGTATTTATAGAAGTTCCAGTTTTCTGAGTGGAATATAGATTTGTTTGATCGATTAAATTGTTTACAATGTCATCATCAAACAATTTTTTGAAGTACTCCAACGGAGTGCCAATATTTTCAGTAGTCGTAAATGCAATGTTACACGTTGAATCAACGCTTTCCAAATCTTGTTTTTTCCATTTCCAATCGACTTCTTTCTTTCCTTTCTTCACGCGTTGACGACGACGTTTCACCAAACGGGCCAGAGGTAAATCATCCTCATCGTCAGGTTCACTATCTTGTACATCAAGACTGGGGTCAATATTACCAGTTGGTGAAATTTCTTCGACCTCTACGCTTATGGCATTTGTCCCAGGAAGCTGAAAACGTCCCCATTTACCACTTCATCTTCACCTCCAGCAAACCAAGCTCCTCTTCGTCGGATATGTCTTCATTCAATATTTTAATGTCAGAGATATCACCTTCCGCAAGTAACAGAAGGTGTTTTCTTCCTTCTCGTTAAGTCCGACACAAGACATCTGCAAATATGTAGATTAATTTCCCCTTTTTGACGTAAAAATAGTTTTAGTGGAACCTACCGTAAATGCTATTCAATGTAGTAAACTTCCCAATCACTCCAATTGGAGTCAGATATAACGGAGGGGGTATTTGGACAAATTTTATTGTTATCCACTTCTGCAACATCACACACGTGACAAAAGGGTTTCAACTCCCCGGCGAAAAATTACAAAAAGAAAATTGCTGTTACTTACCTTGTTCACAAAATGCAAAATGCAGGTTTGACTTGCTGTAGCATGAAACAAAATCAACTGAGATTTTTACAAAACACTATCCAAGAGTCGGCTCTAATTACCCTATGCCATCTGATATGTACATTTAACATTGCAACATGAAGAAACCTATGTATTTTAAAATTTTAAGCAAACAGATTTCTGTAAAGCAGCTGTGACTCCATTTGGCATCAGTGGGTAGGAAAAGGGTTAAAACGAGAAAATCGCTCAAAAGAAAATAGAGAACTTTGACCGTGAAAAATTAAGAGAAAAGTGTAAAGGAAATAGCAAAATAGCGTAATTGAAGTGGGCGTTGTTTAAAACTTCATTAATTCGCGGGATAAGACCAAAAATGTCGGGCATCAAGAACTAAATAGAATGGATGTCTTTCAGAGACTCCAGGACTCGTGGATTTCCACTTGTTTCTGAAAAACACATTTTCGAAGTTAAATCTCAAAAAATATCGATTTTTCGAGTTTGGTCGAGAGGACTAAAATTGTAAAACGATCAGTTTAGATTGCTTGTACGAGAACGACATGCGAGTTATAGACGACCCTTTTCACGATTATGGGGGGTTGGAATTCTAAAAACTCTGATTTATATTCAGCATGGACCCCTCCTACAAGCTTAACGACATTATCCTAGACATTATGTCAATGGGTAGTATATCTGTAAAATAAATAAGTATTTGTTGCAAGTACAAATGCGTTGCATCTCTTAATTTTTAAGCAAATAAAGTATTGTTTTAAAACGAAAAACAAACCGTGAACTTTGAACAAATAATTATTAACTATAAGAAAATTACATTAAAATTGCTTGGACAAAAGTATAAATTAAAATTTAAAACTGTAAGTTTTACACATAATAAATTATTCCAATATGATAATATTATGTATATTTACATTCTTGTAATTAAGATATTATCAACATTATTAGTTGTGCTATACCTACTAAATTTTAAAAATACATACTGAATCACTGTCAATGTTTGAATTAAATTATTTGTCATTAAATTATTATACAATTTTATAATTTGTAAAACCACAAGGAAAAATTACTTTAATTGAATAATAAATTATAATTAACATTACAACATTTTTTTTTGTGATGACATTATTCTGAAGATTTCTCACCAATTTGCAAGCATTACAACTATTTTTAAATGGATTGAAAACTATTTGTACACTAATTTGCATCCGTGTCTAATTCTCTAAACTAACTTAGTTTTTGGCACACGAATTTTTTTAGTACAAATGAGTCAGTGGGTATCCGTGAAAAAATTTGGAAATTACTTATGCATGAAAAATTCCTTTGTTGTAATGGTTTCAACAAAATTCGTTTATTCCGGTGGCTGCTTTTTTTTTAAATAATAACATTGTAATAATAATTGTGTGATCAATTCCATCAATTTTGTCTACAAATATATGAGAAAAAATGCAAGTTGGGTTTTTTCTCAAAATATCAAAAAAATATTACCCAATTTTCTAAATGCTATTTTTGAACTACATGCTTAATTTCAGTTGCATAAAATATCTTAATAATTTAATAATAATAATGAAAATAATAATTTAATTTTTGAAAAATAATCAAAAGTAATAATGTTTTGATTTTTGACAGGTACCTATTGCATATCATGTGCTACTATTTTTTGGTCAATTTCCATCTTGATTAAAAAGAAATTGATATCAAAATCAAAATTTAAATAAAAGTTTTTAAAGAAATATCATATGGTACTGGTCACTCTTTATCTACCTACAATTTTATGTTAGATAGTATTGGCATGCATCTATTATCTAATTAATTTATTTATGAGTGTTCAAACACGAGTATTTGGGAAATCCTGTTTTTCGTCTACACTAAAGAACAACTTTTTCAATGAATTGCTATAAATACAACAATAACAAACCTGATATTGATTCAAATTTCTAAAATTTGTTAAGATTATTTAAATAGGTGTTTGAAAGGTGGTGATTATCATAATTATCGCATTCGCGGCACCGATTACAAACCAAGCATTTAAAAGTTTACAGCAATTAAACGATAAAAATAAAAGTAGTAGTTACCCCCAATAGCGGCACAATACTGCATGTATCGAATTTTATCCAAAAACAGAAAAAACTTCATTTTGAGCGCACAGTCAAGTACTACCTACACTTTGCAAACGATAAAATAAAATTAACATAAATTATCGACAACCGTTAAAGAATCTGCATACTATTTTTTAAATAATCGTCAAGTCAATAATAGTTAGAATAGTCAACAACGACAACAGTACAAATCGGATTGTTCGTGTTCGAAGTCGATTTGTAGATTTACAAGTTCTGTATAAATCGGTAACCTTGTGTTTTATCCAAATATTTAAAAAAATTATTATTATTACTGACAATTGTAACATGTAATTACGTTCACGTAACGACAACAATGAATGATCATAGTGTTATTAGACAACGTAATTAAATTAAAGAAAACAATTAAAATTTGAGGATAATGGATTTTTTATACTTTTTATGATGACGCGATTATAGAAATTTCTCAACTGTATTTTTAATTAAGGTTAAAAGTTACATAACGATTCAATTAGTTATAGTCGTTAATTATAAATTACTTATTTTTTTAATTTTTGTAGATTGCTTTTAATTTTAGTATCACAAAAATCGACTTTTCTAAGCATACTAATTGCATATTATACACCATGTCCCACGTATGGCAACCATTAGCCTTTTTTTGCAAGTTTCTAGATGCTTTTGGATGTCTTTAAAGCCGTTTTGCATTAACTGTTTTAGTAAAATTTAACCAATAAGGTATCATTAGAAAGACAATTTTGTGCCCTTTCAAATGATATATCACTCGACTACTTTTTCTATTTAAAATTTTAGGGTTATTACTCACCCCAGCTAGGGGTTAAAGACGCAGGTTAAAAAATATGTTTAACATGTGTCTCCCTCAAAAGTAAAATTTACGTGTCGAGCTTTTTGCATTCAATTACAAAAAAAAAGTAAAAACTATGTGCAAACTTTTCGTTAGACCACTGTGTATACTTGAAGAGGTAGTAAAATAATTGTACCATTGATTATAAAGTTACTAAAGATGCGCAACGCATATGGGGAAAATGTAACTTACAATTTCACCAATTTGTAGATGGCTCCACCGTCGATTTTCAGGGAAATATTTTTAATTGCTTTCTTGCGTTCGTTAAATTAGCATCTCCGTTAAACCGCTCCGAGCTTGTGCGTGTGTCTGAAAGTTATTGTGATTTGTTGTGACAATGGCTAAGTGCGAATACGTGAATTGCAAAAATAATACTAAGAAGAACAGAGATAAAAGTTTTTTTTAATTTCCAATAAAAGATGTACACCGCGCCAGCGAGTGCCAAAAAAATTGTGGAAACATTGTTATTGCTCTTGTAGATATTGACGCTTTAAAAAATAAGTTAATTTGTGAAGAACATTTTTGGTAAGGTCAGACATAATTATAAACAATAAAAGAAAACAACTGAAATAGTTTTGTGTATTAACTTATCTTTCTATAGTTTTTTTAATTTCAAATTGATAAGATAAAGAATTATGCACTCGTTTGAAGTGATTCACATAAATTCGTCGCGTGTTTTATTAACTTTATTCGGTTTGAAAATTGATCGCATATAATTTATGATTTTTAATTTATCCAACTGTAAGTTTTTGCGCAAAAACAAAAATACAAAACAAAATTAATAGCTCATTAACAACTTATTTGTTGTTTGATTACAATGTACTAAAAGTTGTGTGTAATTAATGAGAATTAAAATTTTAAAAGAATATTTAAAATTAAATACAATTGACTCATCATATCTTTTATCAGTGAATTTATGTTATTTTTTTCCTCTTAGAATCAACTTCCGAAGTCCTTCTCAATTAAAAAAAAACACTCATCAGATTCATTTTTTCCAACTAGAGTTCTACAGAGCGAGAAAAAAAGGTGGTTGCTATTTAAAAGAAAAAGTTATTACCAATTTTAGTTTCCCAAATTACCCTCAATTTTTCTTTTGCCCTGTATAAAAATATTAAAATATTTTACAAGGATATTATAGAGTCAACTTAGAGTAATAAAATTACACAGTAAAAATGTAAGAATTACTGTTTATCACTGAATTACCAGAGTTTCTAAGTTACAGTTAAACCCCTCAATATTTTTTATAAAATATTTATTATCTCAAAAACTATTGACGTCAACTCCCATATAACCGAAAGTTGCAGAAAAGTCATACATATTTTCATTTGGTAGATCAAAACCCGAAACCTTTACTTTTAAATTTTTAGCTTTTTATTCTGACAGGTTTTGCCATAGCGTCTAGTGTTCTATCGAGAAAAACCATCCTGTATAATGGAATAGAAAATTTGTATTGTTCGTTGTCGTACATGATTAAACTTAAACAATGTGGGATGAACTTGAACACCACCAAGCTATTGTTTTTTAAAACAAATCGGCTGTCTGAACATAGTGAGCAGTATAGCAGACACCCAGTCTACATGCTTCTAACAAACTGTTAACGACCAAAACGAGCAAAAAAACTATAATGTACACACACCACTCGTAACACCTACAAACTCCAATATCAAACATAATCATTCAACGCGTCAGAATGTCCCAGCGTGTAGACCTTTGGTATAGAAGCCTACCATAACAGTCACTTTGCCCGAATCAGTAATTTATCCCCAAATCTCGCCGGTCAAGCCAGGATATTTCGTCTATAGCGCGATATGCTAGCGACAACATCTCACTTCCTTTGTCTTTAGGGATAAGCGATAAGGAATTATTTATTATTTGATTTAGTTCATGAAATGAGAAGGAAGTCAAAAAGACTGTTAGCGGATGTCATCATTCGCACGTCACCATAGACAGCCATACCTGGTAGTGAAGTCGTTTCCACATCAGCACTAAACTCGCCCAACAAAAAGACAACATATGCTTTGTATCTTAACACAAATCATCTATGGCCTCGAGTTTTACTGGTCATCGACCAATCACCCGGAATAATAACCACAAACTGTAGGTACAGAAATGCCACTGATATCACTAATTTGTGGACACTCTTTGAATTACAAAAGAAAATCTTAATTAATCCGTATAAGCCACTATCGCAACTTTTCATTTTAATACACAAACCCAGCAAAACAAAAATTTTACCATTCAGATTTTATGAGAAACAAATGAACTACCTCTTTCTTCTCGTTTTCTTATTAAAAATATAAAAAAAAATAGTATATTATTAAATTAGTTGTATAAGCAGTCTATTGTTAAACGAGAGGAATTATGGCACTCCTCGCCCGGTCGTCGTGCCATAATAATCCTCCTCGTTGAACAATAGACCTTTATATAACGAATTTAATATAATATTTTCCAATTGCTTTATTATTCTAGTAAATGTAAAAAAATTCTTTGCTGAATATAGTAACTTATATAGCGTGCGCTGCTAAAATATTATTCAACGCTTTTGAGTGTAATAAAAATTATTTTATTACACTCAATTGGAAAAATTATCATAAAGCACGCACTTCGCTGTTCTTCCTTAAGTTCAAAAAAAGGCGCTTCTTCTCCTTTTACCACCGTCTGGACGTCTCGGATTCTAGCGACCGACTCCGTTTTTCAAACGAATGAGTTCATAATTAAATCTCGAACCGCGTAAATAATTGAGAATAATCATTCAAATTTATTTTTAATAAAAAGAATACACAGGGTGCGGTAAATTAGTGAGGAAGATCGATATATCCGTTATTATAAAAATATAAAAAAATGTATTTAAAAAATTTTAGGTATACTTAAGCTATGTTTAAAATGATTTACAATTATAGATAGATAGATAGAGGGCAATAATACATAGGTACTGGGTGCGGTTAGGCATATTTTCCAAATTATGTGTGTGCTGGGTTTACTAACATTAAACAAACACATTAGGAAGATTTATTCAGATTGTGTAGTGTTATTGTCCATTAGAGTTGGAAAGTTAAGGATAAGAATGAACATTCGTATTGAATGTGCCTCAATAGCGTTTAGAGAATGAAGATACAAAGGTAGCGGCATAATGTTGAGAAGTTTAAAAGTGGTGACAGTGCTCTCTACTTCCACTCATTATCATGAGAGCCTTTCCGGGTACGGAATAGTTTTACACTATGTATTGCATTGCCCCCACAAAGTAATTCCCCATAGACTATATGGCTATGGAATGTAGCATAATAAACCATCTTAAGGACGTCGAGAAAAACACAATTTTTTAAACTTCTATTAACAAATAGAGAAGATGATAATTTACTTGAATGGCTTGTAAATGAGCCGATTCAATTCAGAGAACCTGTAGTAAACTGTGATTGCTGCTTATAATAACGTAGTCAGTTTTTTGTTGAATTCAATTTTACTAGTTAGCTAAAAAACCATTTCAGTTTCCTTTAATGAATTTTTTGCTTAATATGTAAGCACATTTACATTTGAATTTAGTAAGTTTTATTACTTGTAGGTAGCGCAAAGTTTTGTTTTCGTAAATGGAATACCAGAAGCATTATTATGAAATTGAATTGCGCGTACTCTACTTCTCAGGCCAAACATATTAGGTTTAAAATGTCATACAGAGCACTTTAAGAGATTTTTGCCATTTATAACCTAAAACGTGTTATATTTCAAACCTCAGTATCTTTTAAATTAGACAAAGTTAAAAAATATTTCTACTTGGAAGAATTTTCTAATATCGTCTAGTTTCTTCTCAAAGTATTAGGTTTTTGATAAATCTCAATTTTAAATACAATATGATTGATTACCCAGGGACATAATTTTCTATTTTTTTTTAATAGAACACCTTATTTTTATATTTTATTTATTTGTTTATTCGTATGGTGCATTTTAAATGTTGTATTGTGATGTAGGTGTTACATGTATGGTGCCCCAGAAGATCGAGTATAAACCTGTATAGCGTGGTGACGAAACCGTGTGCATAGTGGATTGGTTCGTCTTGGCAAATCTATTTGCTTCAAGGTTTAGGAAAACCATATAAACCCCGAACAATGCCAACCCTTAACCACCTCCAGTATTCATAAGGGCTAATTTATTAGATAATGTTTAAACATTATAGAAGGTCAATAAGAACATAAAATTTAACAGCACAGCAATTGTGCTGACCACATATTTGTTACGGTTTTACTTTTTGAATGTAGAACGTATGTCGAGAGTCCGTCTTAAAACGTGTATCGCGAGTGATATGTGTATGACGACAGTCGTATTTGCCGCGCATTTTGTTAATTTTCTATTGGTGAAAAATAAAATTCGACTAGATTTTCTAGACGTTTTTCATTTCGTACATGCGGGTGTTTTAGCGTACTTTGAAGTTGAAATTTCACACAAATTATTTAATGTGGGATTCAAGATTTCCAATTCAAATTGGTGTTTAAAGTTTAACCGGCTAAATTTTACCCACGTTGCGTTGACCTTATGTTCTCATTGTGTATTATACTTGGAGCACCTTTTTTGAGGGTGCTGGAGTGGTGTATTTAAGAACCTCCCTATCAATTAAAGACAACACCAAGGTTTCGCATTTTGCATACAACCGGTGGATACTATTCGTCTACAGGGGTTGGTTATGCTTCATAACTTCATCGAGGGAGCCAATCGCCTTCTGTTCTTCTCCACACACCTCCCCTAAGAGAAATCCTGGGACTATCTAACTTCCCGAACTGTCGATACCGTCTGCTAGCAGAACAATTTAATTTCTCGGAACTACATCCTACCGATTACAGCTAAGTTTTTAGTATTTAAGCAAATTATTCAGTGATAATACGTTAGCTTCCAAGTACTATGACATAGAACGACTTAATCTCTAATATTTAAGTAAATTTTTATTCTGGTGTACACTCTACAACCGAACGTTTGTTGTAACCAGCCCAATACCGACTCGGGCGCTTTACTTAGAGCGGTTGACGCGAACACAAAAGCCTTTTGGGTTTGCGTGGAGGTAGTACTTACCCTTTTAGTCCTAGTTTAAGTTTAGTTTAAATCGACGTGTGTAAGTGTATGTGTACGCAGAGCCTTACTAGTAGCCAATCCCTCAATTGAAATGATAACTTTAACTCGAGTGTAACTAAAGCTTACCTGAAACCCGACTTAATTGCGAGCCTTATTTGTTGTTAAGCGAAGCTGCTGCTAACGCACGTAACTATATGCGACAGTCTTTCTATTTCTGTCACATTCTCCTAGTATTTTAAGATTTGTTGTTGTCTTTCTCTCTGGTTTGTATCCGATTTGAGTATTAGATCTTAAGTAAAACCTGTTGGATCTCCTGTTGGTCGGTTTTATTTCTTTCTTTTATCCAGCAGGTGGCGCCTTGTTAGAACAACAGTCTAATTTCTTAAAATTCTTCAGAGGCCTCCGCGACTCTCCAACGAAGCCGGACGCTGCTGATCTAACTACTATAAATATTTTATCCTCAACGAGCTTAGTGAGCTACATCGAACCGAATTCCCTTTATTTAGTTTTTTTTTAGGCTGTTCCGCTTCTTTTTGTTAGTTTGTAAACAACAACAACCCATTGCATGACGACATATAATGGACCTGTCCAAGCGCCAGTCACGACAATGACGAAAAAAATAGTAGGTTAAAGAAATAACAAAACCAAATAATGGAAAAACAGATAATCAGGACAAGAATACAAACATTGCAGAACTTCAGATGTTCTTCAGAGTTTATATCACAATAAGAAAGTTAATTAAGTGTACTTTTTAATTTTTATACACCATTTCTTATACTTAAATTTAATAATTACCCGGATATTTGATGTTTTAAATTTACTTTTGGATTTTCTGTAAATAACATTCATTCTAAACACAAAATATTCAAGTTGAGTATAACTTTGACTATTGCAAAACATTTGACATTAGATATTTTCTTCTGTGTTTTCCTGGTTTTATTGTCACCGCAACAATAATACATAATATAATAATAATAAAATGGTTTATTATGTTAGTACCACAGAATAGTGCCAACCAACACCTTTCACCCCTGATAACATCTACCAACCAACACCGCTTACCCCAAATCAAATGAAAACATAATTTTTTTAAAGAAGAAAATTGTAATGACTGTAATCTACCAATCAACACCGTTCACCCACGATCACATCTACCAACCAACTACGATTACCACAAATCACATGATAACATGTAGTTTTTTATAGAAAAAGTTTTATTAACTGTAACCTACCAACCAACACCGTTGCCCCGATCACAACTAGCAACCAACACCGTTTACCCTAAACCATATGAAACATGTATTTTTTTTAAAGAAGAAAATAGTAATAACTGTAACTACTAAACCATCACAGTTCACCCTGACCACATTAGTATGGAAAGTACCGGCTCCCCTTTGCTTAAATCCAGCCGAATAACACTTTATATAGATTTTATTTGAATATAAATAACAGTTGATAAATATTTATAAAATTAAAATTTATACATTATTGTTATCTTTTAAAAATTAGAAATATAATATTGATAAAATTTATTTTGAAATAATTCATTTTTGGATAGGTACTTATTGTTCCGGAGTTATTTTTTCCTGGGGTTTTTTTCTAATGGTATTTTTCCGGCAGTATTTTTCAGCCATAGTCTTTTTACCCGGCGGTATTTTTTTCCAATCTCCGGTGCATTCTCAGAAACAACATGTTTTCTTCTTGTTGACCATGGAGTACTGTAAGATACAGATCATCTCCCATATTTTATATCTGTATTAAAAACGCTCAAAACACACAAGAAAAAACTTTAACTGTTATTGACGTACGTTTTCACGTATTATTTATTATGAGCTCGGTGAAGACACATAATTAAAGTTTTACTTTTTTTACTTGAACTAGCAATGGATTTATTAGAATAATATTAAATTAGAGAGTTTTTTTCATGTAGTAAAATCAAACGCTAAAATTACGTGAGTTCCTTCTCCGCATGAGTACTGCATGCATGTATGATGTAAGCGCATGCACAGAAAATTTTTATGTTATTCAAAACTCCTTATTATTAAACAATTAAGCTTCATAATTTCAATATTGTAATAAATCCTTGCCAGTTCAAGTAAAAAAAAATAAAACTTATGCCTTTTACCGATAGAAATTAATGCTGTTTTTTAAATAATAATACAAATCTAAAGAATAGATTTATGATTTGAATAATCGTATCGTTTTGAAATATTATTAAAATATTTTTCAACATTTTTTAATATGTTTGGTTAAATAATTATTACTAAAACGTTTTCAAGTAGACATTTTTAAATTCCTTGATGGTGGAAATATCCTAAAAACACTTAGAGTGACATATAAACCAGCTTCCAGGATTATCCAGGACACACTTGGTATATAATATATACATATAATATATGAATATTTGTTCAAAAATATTGGATTTTATATGACGGCTCTCCAATAGACAATAATGTTTTAGTGAATGAACATTTAAAAAATGAACTGGAAACAGTAGACCGATTAGATGGCCTCTCTCGGTCTACTAACTTAACAAAAATGGATTTTTGTATGGGGCTATATTAAAAGAAACAGTTTATAACAACAGCTACTATCACTAAAGAAAAATATGATGTAAAGAATTACAAATGAATTAAAAAGAATAGACACAAATGTATTAAGAAATGAAAAATCGATCTTTTGAAGATCGTTTGCAAATGTGCATTGATGTACCATGAGGCCATTTTGAACATTTTTGTGATTCTGTTTTGCTTCAAATTTTATTTTCGATTTACTTGTTAAAAATTAAGATTGAGTATCTTTATAACCTAAATGTCGCAAGTCATAGCCAACTCGAATATTTTGTGTTTTAATTAATACTTTTACAAAAATCAAAATTAAATTTAAACCTAAAATATCTAGGTAATTATTAAATTTAAAGAATAACGTTGTGTTCTATTTAAAAAATATAAGAAAATGATTTCATTGGGTAATGTATTACAATGTATTAAAATTATTTAATGCTTTGAAAAGAAGCTAGATGATATTAGAAAATTGTTAAAGGTAGAAAATATTTTTTCTTTGTTTAAATTTACGATACTGGCTGTTATATAACTTGTTTTTATGTTATAAATGAAATTATTTCTTAAAGTACTCTGTATAACATAAACCCTTATATTGGCGTGATGTAGTAAAGTAAACACCAATTCAAATTCATAACTATTACACACAGGGCTAAAGGGCGGGTTATTTAGGCTAAAAATATGACCATAAGACTAATATTCCTTAATAAAAAATATTGCTGTAGAAAAAGATACGAGCGTTAAATTAAAATTTTTTTCATTTTTGTTAATAATTTATTGTTAATTTATCAATTCTTATCAAAATCGGCTGAGAGGCATAACTTTAGACCAAGAACATTATTTTATGTATTATTTTACAATTTGTTGTAGAAGGCGCTACGTGAATGATTCCTGATGATGAAATCGACTGGTAACTTTTTTGAAAACTTTTAGTGATTTGATTAGAGAATATGACGTAAATATCATTTCTACACAATATTGGCACTCCTGTTTAAATACGATAATTTATCTGTTCCGAGAAAAACGCAGTTGAACAATTCGTAGTCTCAGAAGGGATTTCAAATATTACTTCATTTATTAAAACGTTTTGGTCTGGATAATTATGCTTCTCTATAGATTTTGATAAGATTTGGTAATTTAGAGTAAACTATAACCAAAGATACAATATGCCTTAATTATATATTGCTGTGGAAAAAGATGATAAGGCGTTAGATAAAAATTTTTTCTTGATTTAGTGTTAATAATTTTACTGTAAATTTATCAATTCTTATCAAATCTACAAGCATAATTATCCTGACAATCCAAAAACGTACCCTTAATAAATATGGCAGAAATCATCTTCTGACACTACGAATTGTACAACTGCTGCGTTACTCTATTCCTACGTCGGGCAAAACGAGTATTAGTACCTAACGTTTGGCGTTTAAAAATATAAATTTATATGTGGCTCGCGTTTATGCACGTATAGGTGGCGTTACAATGCACTTTTCTCGATACGTTAAAAAGTAAAATGATGTTAAATTCTTGTTTTAATTTTTAGGTGCCTACCGAATAATAAACCAAAAAAATTCGGTCATGAGAAAAAAATTGAGTGGCGATTATTATAAGTAGTGATCACGATTAACTCATTAAATGTTACACTTTGCTTTTAAAAAAATTTCATTAAATTGATAACTTTACGACAACATTTGGTAATTTCGTTTATTTCTTTAGATTTCTCCTCGGACCACGACGCTCCCGTTAAAGATTATTAGCCTACCGGGTATACTTTTCAATTTAATTAAGCATAGTCACTTTTATTTAAGCTAAAATCCTCTAGAAAAAATATAGTTAAAACGAGTTATAGACAATAAAATTTTCAACAACTTTTCTCTCATAACTTGCATTACAGACATGAATATTTTTATAACAATTAGTGTCACGTGACATTATATATCTCAGTAATTACTAATTGGTTGAAAAAATAGTTTAAACAAAAGTTAAATTACAGACAATCTTTATTTAAAGCCAAAAATGAATGTGAAACAAATATTTAA
>JALBCR010001861.1:0-87500 GCA_030710515.1 Abscondita cerata
CTTCGTTCAGTTACGTATTGCTTACAATAGATATCTTTAGAATCAAAAACGATAACAATTTTAAACAACATTAGTCAATAGAAAAGGTTCATTCTATAGAATGTTTTAATATTAAGCTCCTAAGTATTGTAGTTTCCAGTCCAAAAATTATCAAAGTCAAAGATCGCATATGTGGTTGTCAAAATGCTTAAGCTTCTACTAGATACGATATCTTACAAAAATAGATAACAAATTGAAACTACATCAGTCACTAGGAAAAATTTATTCTATACAATGTTTTAATATTAAGCTCTTAAGCCTTGTAGTTTCAAGTACAAAAATTATCAAAGTCGAAAAACGTACGTGTGGTTGTCAAAATGCTTAAACACTTGCTTTTCATTAGATATCTTCGAAATCAAAATAGATAAAAATTCGAAACTGCATCACTCAATAGAAAATGGTTTATTCTATACAATGTTTTAATATATAAATCTTAAGTCTTGTAGTTTACAGTCCACAGGCTATCAAAGTTGAAGATAGGATATGTAGCTGTCAAACTGCTTAAGTTCTTGTATTACATTGGATATTTTCTAAATTGAACTAGATAAAAACTCGAAATGTTATCAGTTTATAGAGAAAAGTTTATTCTATACAATGTGTTAATATATAACTTCAATGTTTTGTAGTTTCAGTCCAAAATTATCAAATTCTAAAATCGCATATGTGGCTGTCAAAAAACTTCAGCTCTGGTTTTACAATAGATATCTTTAGAATCGCAATAGATAAAAATTTGAAACTACATCAGTCACTAATAAAAAATTTATTCTATACAATTTTTCAATATTAAGCTTTTAAGTCTTGTAGTTTCCAGTCAAAAATTATCAAAGTCGAAGAACGCATGTGTGGCTGTCAAAATGCTTAAGCTCTTAATTTACATTAGATATCTTTGAAATCAAAATAGATAAAAATTTGAAACTACATCAGTCAATAGAAAAAAATTTATTCTATACAATGTTTCAATATATAGCTTCTAAGTTTTGTAGTTTCCAGTCCAAACATTATCAAAAGTCAAAGATCGCATGTGTAGCTCTCAAACTGCTTAAAATCTTGTTTTACATTAGGTATCTTCTAAATCAAACTATATAGAAATTCAAAAATGCATCAGTTAATTCATTCTATACAATGATTTAATATATAACTCCTAAGTCTTGTAGTTTTTAGTCCAAAAGTTATCAAATTCAAAAATTGCATAAGTAGCAGTCAAAATGCTTAAGCTCTTGCTTCTTGCTTGAATCGAAACGGATAACAATTTGAAGCTACATCAGTCAATAAAGAAAGGTTTATTCTATACAATATTTCAATATTAAGCTCTTAAGTTTTTTAGTTTTAAATTTTCAAATTTGTCAATTTCATGTGTGGCTGTCAAAATGCTTAAGCACTTGCGTTACATTCAATATCTTTTTAATTAAAATAACTAAAATTTGAAATAACGTCATTCAATAGAGAAAATTTAATTTATATACTATTTCAATATTAAGCTCCTAAGTCTTGTAGTTTCCAGTCCAAAAATTATCAAAGTTCGAAGATCCTATGTGGCTGTCAAAATGTTTAAGCTCTTGTTTTACATTAGATATCTTCTAAATCAAACTAGATGAAAATTCGAAATTTTATCAGTTATAGAAAAAATTCATTTTATACAATTTTCAATATATAGCTCCTAAGTTTTGTAGTTTCCAGAGCAAAAGTTATCAAATTTTAAAATTGCATATGTGGCTGTCAAAATGTTTAAGCTCTCGTTTTACAGAATATCTTCAGAATCAAACTGGATAATAATTTTGAACAACATCAGTCGATAGAAAAAGGTTCATTCTATACAACGTTTTACTATTAAGCTCCTAAGCTTTGTAGTTTCCAGTCCAAAAATTATTAAAGTCAAAGATCGCATGTGTAACTGTCAAAATGGTTTAACTCTTGCTACATTTAATATCTACCAAATAGAAAAAGGTTACTTCTATACAATGTTTTAATATTTAACTCCTAATAAGTCTTTTAGTTTCCAGTCCAAAAATTATCAATACTATAGATCGCATGTGTGGTTTTCAAAATCTTTAAGCTCTTGCTTTACATTAGATATATTTGGAATCAAAATTGATAAAAACACTAAACAAACTCAATCAATGGAGAAAGGTTTATTCTATACAATGTTTCGATATATAGCTGTTAAGTCTTGTAGTTTTCAATCTAAAGATTATCAAAGTCAAAGATCGCATCTGTGACTGTCAAAATCTTTAAACTTAAGCTATAAGTTTTACGACACCTAGTGTCAACTAGTGGTAGCGTTCACATACGCAAATAGTTTACATTAAGCAACTTTGTCGAAAAAGTTGCTTAAACTTAAGATATCTTTAGAATCGAAATTGGTAAAAATTTGAAACTACATCAGTCAATTGAGAAAGGTTCATTCTATACAATGTTTTAAAATTAAACTTTTAAGTCTTGTAGTTTCTAGTCCAAAAATTATTAAAACCAAAGATCACATGTGTGGGTGTCAAAATCCTTAAGCTCTTACTTTACATTAGATATCTTCAGATTAGAAATAGATAAAAATACAAAACAACCTCATCAATAGAGAAAAATTCATTCTATACAATGTTTTAATATTAAGTTTCTAAGTCTTGTAATTTCTAGTCAAAAAATTATCAAAGTCGAAGATTGCATGTGTGGCTGTCAAAATGTTTAAGCTCTTGTTTTACGTCTTATATCTTTTGAATCGAAATAGATAAAAATCCCAACCAACCTCAGTCAATAGAGAAATTTTCAGTACATACAATGTTTCAATATACAGGGTGGGGCACTACCAACGAATTATTCTCTAGCATTAAAACCACAATTAATGTTAGAAATTTTAAGGTATACATACGTCAAGATTATTTGAAACTACATTTTAAACATATTTTGGATTGTACAGGTTGCTCTAGAAACACGTACCATATCAAAGTTGGGTTATTTTAAATGGATCATCCTGTATTTTTTTTATTTTTGAATTGTACGATAAAAAATAATGTATGTTCTTTTACATGTCCTTATACCTACTTACTTCCGTTTCTGAGATAAATCGATTTGCAAACCCTCCAAAAAACTGCAATAACTTCCAGATAAGTAAGAACAAGCAACTTTGGTTTACATTACCTTACTAAAAGCTTTCAACATCTGTTTTGCAATATTTACTATTATGTTATAATGTACAGGGTATTTTTAATAATACCGCATAACACTAACGACTTAAAACTTAAATAACATGCTTAACTTAAATAGAACACCCTACATTTCTGTAGTCTGTTAGAATTAGGAACTAGTTACCTTTCAATCGGTATTAGAGTTACCAACCCTTAACTCTGATAGTTTTTGAGATATTATAAAATTTTTATAGTTTAACAATTCACGATGTAGGTACTGGAGTCTCAGTTACTTGTGAAATATCCGCAATATGGAAATTATCTTGCAACTTTCAGTTTTAAATATTTAATTTCAAAATATTTATTTTTTTCAGAAAAAATAAACAGAAATGTGCTTATGTCTAGTATCCCAAGCTCTAAAAGTCAGTCGATTTACGCACACCGGTCACAATTTACTATTGTTTAACAGCAGCAACTGTTATTTGGTACATCAAAAATCAATCATACTGTAAAGTTCAACAAACTTTAACCTGTTAACTGAGAATGTATTACAAATCGCTCTATTCGAAAACCATTATTTTTAAAAAATTTTTAACAAAGTTACCAATGTTTACATTGTCATCAATTTTTGCTAAAACTAATAAACGGTTGTTGTTGCTTGTGACAGGTGGGCGTGATTTGACTGACTTGTAGAACCCCGGCATAAGTCATGAGCACATTTCTGTTACTTTGTTTTAAAAAAAATTTTTTAAGGTTAATATTTAAAGTTGGAATGGCCTAAACATTAAAAATGTTTGCTAAATAATGTTTATTTTACTGATATCTCACAGGTAACTTAAATTCCAGTAAATTACAAATTTTTAAACTAGCAAATTTTAAAATATCTCGAAAACTATCAGAGTTAGGGGTTGGTAACCCTAATACCGATTGAAAGGTAATTAGTTCCTGATTTTAACAAACTACAGAAATGGAGGGTGTTCTATTTAAGTTAAGCAAGTTATTTAAGTTTTAAGTCGTTAATGTTATGCGGTACTATTAGAAACACCTTGTACATCATAACATAATAGTAAATATTGCAAAAGAGATGTTAAAAACTCTTAGTAAGCTGGTGTAAGCTAAAGTTCTTTGTTCGTATTTATCTTAAAGTTATTGAATTCTTTTGGAGGGTCTGCAAATTAGGTAAAATTGATTTATCTCAGAAACGGAAGAAAGTAGGTATCGTACAATTCAAAAATAAAAAAAAATACAGGGTGATCTATTTAAAATAACCCAACTTTGATATGGTACGTGTTTCTAGAGCACCCTATACAATTTAAAATATATTTAAAATGTGGTTTTAAATAATCTTGACATATGTATGCTTTAAGTACAAAAATTATTAAATTAGAAGAACGCATGTGTGTCCGTCAAAATGCTTAAGCTCTTGCTTTACATTAGATATCTTCTGAATCAAAATAGATAAAAATTCGAAACTTTATCACTCAATAGAGAAATGTTTGTTCTATACAAAGTTTCAATATTAAGCTTCTATGTCTGGCAGTTTCTAGTCCAAAAATTATCAAATTCGAAAATTGCATTTGTGGCTGTCAAAATGTTTGAGCTTAGGATATCTCCGGAATCGAAATAGATAAAATTTTTCCACTATATCAGTCAATAATCACAGATTCATTCTATACAATGCTTTAATATTAAGCTGTTAAGTCTTGTAATTTCCAGTCCAAAAATTGTCAAATTCGAAGATTGCACGTGGGACTGTCAAAATGCTCTTGTTTTATATTTGACATCTTCTAAATCAAACTAGATAAAAATTCGAATCTACATCAGTCAATACACAAAAGTTCATTCTATACAATGTATACAAATATAGTTATTTTGTGCATTTTTTTATGCTTACTTTTTCTATTACGTTCCTTGTTGAATTTTATGTGTGTCCGTCCGTCAATCTGACGCTAAATATTTTTAAATCCACAACACATAATTTGAGAATACCATGAGTTTTCTTTAGGGCTAATCACAAATATTTAATATTTTTCAGTAGATCAATTAGTTGTAATTGGTTTCTTAAAACCTAAAATTCATTTGACATGATAGTGAAATTAAAATTTGGAATTAGTATGTTAATGCAATTTGCAATTTCAACTAGTGGTACGTACTTAATGCATTTTTCTAGGTGTTTTTTAAATGAAGAACATGGAAACTTTGAATAAGAAAAGTTAACGTTGATTTTAACTACCTAACTTAATTTAAAAGTATATTTAATTTTCTGCACCAGAAATTCCAATAAATCTTTACAACAAAAAATAATTATGCAAATGACACTGCAAAATCTTTGAAACCTAATATATATTTTTGTCTTAATAGTAACCAAAGGCAAACTGTATAGTAAATCGTATATATATCTTTCTGCCTGAATAAATTGAAATTGCAAACGTGACTGCAGCTGACTGAAAGCCAATGTAATAAAACAGATGGTGTTTATTTTAATTGAAATACATTTCAAACCGCAAATTACTATTTGAATTGATCCAAAATCTTTGTCTAATATTGTTATCTATATGCGATAATTGATGTTTGTTCAGTTTATGTAATTTTTGGTGATGTTTACCTTACATTAAAATTAATGTGAAGAATACAACTACAAATTTATTTTGAAAAAACATGTTCTCTATGTATTTATAATTTTTAATTTTAAATTAAGTAAAGTAACTAATAATGTGACACAAAAAATACGTTTCCCTAAGAAAAACGAACGAATAAGTAAACACACCTCCACAATCGGATCTTTTAAGAAAAGAATATATTTCAAAACACACAAAGAACATATTTACTTCAATAACAATCTGTGTTGTGTATATGTAGAGTATACAAATATTTTTGTATTCTTATGCAAAACGTGGAGATGTATTTCGAAGATAAAGGAGATGTAACTACGTTTATAAATTGAAAAGCATAATTATTGCAAAACACTTTCATTTTGTGAAGAAGATAAATATTTTAGTTGAATTTAGGATCTAAAGAATTTAAATAATCACAACTAATATTAAGCTTGAAAAAACTTCTTTTATTCAAAAATGTGAAATTGAATATTTAAAATTACATTTTGTTTAAGAAATTGAAATAACAATTGTTTTTCATAAATAATTACATACTTTAGAAGCTATTTTATTAATGCAAATTGTTTTATATTTTGAAGTTGATTTTGTCGTTATTAAATAAACAAAGGTTTATTTGATAAAAAAAGTTTTTTAACATTTAAAAATTTTTGTATTAAAATATTGCGATGTTATTGCATTTGAGCCAGTCTCATAATCCTTGAAAAGTCCTTAAAATGCCATTTTCGATTGATTAAAACCCCATTTAAGGCAAAGATTCTTTGTAAATCGGCTATATTCGGAAAGATCATTGAATTCTGCTGGAAATTGGTTTGTTGATCCTAGGTAATGATGATCTTCAATCATTTTTAAGTGTCCCCCAGCATCAGTAATCTTCTCAACCAAAGAAAACCTGCATAAAAGTTAGTATTAGTTATGTAATTAATGTAGAAATAATAAGTCAAGGTCATTTGCCAGGACACAAAATGTGAGGTGAGGGTGATGAAAGGGACAAAGTGTGATAAATAAAAGGGAGTGATAGACAATGTAAAACATAAACAAGGACTGAAAATGCATGGTTTAAACAAATTTAATTATAAAAAGTTGGGTTATGAACATAAACAAAATTTAAAGACAAAGTGCAAAGCGGCGCAATACTTTTTCAAGAAAAAAAAAGACAAGGAAGGAAGGGCAGAAAAACAAAAAAAGAATAGCAGTAATTAACGAATAATTAAGAAAGTTAATCATAAAAATTTTAAAAACTGCAGAAAAACTAAGGGTTCAAATAAACATCCGGTAGATGGCAGCACAAAAACCGACGTAACGTAACGGATTAATTTGAATAAATTAATAAACAAGTTGACCATGGATCCGGAAGTAATAAATAGAAGTGCGGAAGAGACGCCTAAGACAGTCCGAAAATCAAAGCGTAAAGGTGTACATCGGTGCGAAGAAAAATACCGCCAAAATAAAATAGATGACGTCACGTTACAACAATTAAAAATTAATAAAATTGCAAAAACAAAGTAAGAAGTTGAAGCAGTACAGTAATAAAAGTAAACAAAGGAAACGGGGAAAGTAAATACTCACCAGTGAAAGTGAGCCGGAAAGAAAAACGTTCGAGAACCCAAGGGTGAATGAACACTCGAGGCTGCGAAAATTAGGACGACGTAGCAGTAACCTGAAAAGAAAGTACAGGAACATCGGAAGCATCAAATACAACAAAATTACTCACCGTCGAAGTTGGCGTGATGACCAGGTAGATTTAGTTTAAGTAGTAATAAATTTGTAAAGTAGTAATAGTTCATTTAGGTTAAGTTTTCATGTAAATAAGCAACGTACACGTAATAAAGACTTGCGCGTAATGCAGGGCACGTCAAAATTTGTCCACGTTGCCAAATTTACTTTTTGTCAGAGGTTTGTAAATAAAATTAAAAACGGCATTGTAAATAAATTATTGTTTAGCCGAGAAGGTGTTTTAATGAAGGGAATAAGACAGATAAATCAAAATTTAGTGACAGAAATTATTTGGATAGGAGTTGTACAAAAACGCGTGCATGTGAAAACACTTTTGTTTTCCGGTAAAAAAGTAACCCTTGAGAGAAAGAGCCTGAATTAAAATTGTTTGATAAAGTGGTTGGCGCCTAACACTTGTGAGATGAACAAAAAACAACTCAGTTGTTGCAATTGCCGACGTTTCGCCCAACATTGTGTGAGCTTTATCAAGGCTGTAATTCCAATTGTCAATTATCTCTAAAGTAATAAACCAACAGAAAAACAAATTGAATATTTGTGATCAACTTAAGAAAAACTCATCGAATTCTCAATTTAAGGGTTATGGTTGTTTGTTGTTCATCCCATCACCACCCAGAAAAGCTCAATAACGGTATACTTGTCAATAAATAAATTTTAAAGAAAACTTATCTTTGTTTTATTTACCAGACCAGTTTTGTTACTACAATGAGTGTTGGTACGATAAAAATTCACGTTTACTAGTTTTTATTTTTCTAACGTAAAAATTTTCTTGCATACGTGTTACTTTGCTTATTACGGCTTTGTCTACTTTCACTGTAACTTTAATAAGACAAGGTCAACGTCTAAACTCAATTGCGCTCGTTTCACGTTCTTTATCTTTGTGTTTGACTGGCAACGAGGGCAATCGTGTTTGTAAATCCGCTATCCGTCTGTTGTAAAACGTAAATTACACCGGATATGTAATGGGAAATTAACCGGATTGTTGTTTAGAATGTACGTTTGCAGCTGAGCTTACTGACCTATATTTCACCACGTGACAAATAGTTTGCTGCAATGAGTTTCTCTAATTATTACAGTTTTTTTGTCTAATCGTATTCTCTGGAATTACCTTGCTTGATGTCTGTTAAGATATGATTACGTCCAGAATTTGTGGGTTGTCTCCTAGAACCGTTACTGCCTTATACTGTTGTAATTGGAAGGATTAATCTCTCGACCCTAACTTGTATTCAAGGAAGTAGTATGCAAAAATAAGCCTATGCTGTTAGAAGGTATTGGTTAGAATTCTGTCACGCTAGATAGCGGGGACCAGCGACGTTGGGGAATCTCGTCTTAACACCGGAAAAATGTTTCCTTCAATACTGTGCCGCCGACCTAAATCGCCATCAGTGCTTTGCTTTGAAGCTATTTCAATTTTAGCGTGTGTATCTGAACAATTCAATTACCAGTACCAAACCATTTCTTACATATAACTGGGAACTATTAATGTCGAACGCTACAAAAGGACGTTTAATGACTGATACATGTATGTGATCCTAGTTTAAGTAACTTATCTTAAAGTATGTTTAATTGTTACGGTTGTTGTTTACAAATAAACAAAAGAGAGCGACGGCTCTAGCGTTACAACCTATAAAGAAAGATAAGACAATTTGGCTCGAAGTAACGCACTAAATTCGTAGAGGATCCAATATTTGTAGTAGTTAGCACAACAACGTCCGGCTTAGTCGGTGAGTTGGGGGGTCCTTAAAGAACTATAAAGAAATAGACTGCTGCCTAACAATGCGCCACTTGCTGGGTAATAGAAAGAAATAAAACCGACCAACAGGAGTTCAACAGGTTTTACTAAAGGTCTAATACGCTAAAACGAACACAAATCAGAAAGACAAATAGACAATTCAATATAGCAACTAAAACTTAAAGTACTGGGAGAATCTGACAGAAATAGAGAGCGACTGTTGCATATGATTACTTGCGTTAGCAACAAGAATAATTAAAGCTCGCAATTAATGTTTCGAATTTTAGTTAAACTTTTTAGTTACTAAGAAGGCTCGACGTACACACGTCATTTACACACTGTGACTTAAAACTAACTTAAACTCGTAATAAAAATGTAAGTATCTCCCGCCAACCCAAAAGGCCTTTTGTTTTAGTTTCAACCACTCTATGTAAAGCGCTTTAGTTTGTAGTGAGCTGATTAACAACAAAACCAAACACAAAACCAAACGTCAGTGGTGGAGTCTACCTCAAATAAAAATTTGCTTAAATGCTAGAGATTCAAACCGCTTAATGTCACATGTACGTGAGATTCATACGCATTAATATTGAATAGGTTATTTAAACATTAAAAATTTGCTATATTCTGAATATGCAGTTCCGAGAGTAAAAGTTCATGCTAGCAACAGTATTCGACTGCTCCAGAAGGTAGGTAACACCAGGATTTCCCTTATGGAAAGTATGCAGCAAAGAACGAAAAGGAAATATGTTCCCTCAAAGCACCAAGTATGCAGCATGAACGATCCCTACAACCTGTAGAGTTCACCGGCTGGTGAATGCGAAACCGTGGTAGTCGTCAAGTTTATAGGAAAAGGTTCTTAAATAGCCATTCTAACATCCCCAAGAGTTATCCAGGTGTAAGACACGATGACAATATAAGGTCAACGGACGTGCTAAAGCATACGTCGTAATTAGAACTAACACAACCACGAAGCCAAAGAAAGGAAAAGAAAGTATTTACGGTGAACGCGGTCGGATTTAAATTTAAACACCAATTTGACTTAGAATTATTGAAGCCCACATTAATAACCTATATGTAAAATTTTTACTTTAAGAGGCACGTCAAACACCCAAGTTGAAGAAAGTAGAAAATGTCTGCTCATCGTTTTCGAAACTTTTGTTAATTAAAAATCCACCGATGGAAAATTTGCAACATGCGCGGCAAATTCGACTTTTGTCGTAAAGTACTACACACGACACACGTTTTTAAAAAGGCTCTTGACATACGTTCTACTTTTGCAAATAAACCCGTAAGATAATGTTGAAGAACTTTATGTCGCTAGACAAATTACTTGTATTCGACGGTTTCTTATCTTGTTTGTTCGTATTGCTATCAAACTAACCTTGACTACTTTAATAAAGTTTATTATAAGTCAAGGTAGCGTTTATAAATAATTTACTCATTGTTACATTTGAATCCACACGCTCTGTGTGCTTAGCTAGAGAGATAAGATCGTCGCTCAAGGAGGATAATGACGCGTCTCACTCAATAGCAACGGCAATCAAGTTTTGTCTACCTGTTTGCTGTGTCGCTAATTAATTTATATTTGTATGTGTGGAATATCCACGAGAGCACGATATTCGGTATTGCTACTAATATATCTATTTTAGTACGTCTTATTATGTGTGTAACTGATTAAACAGCTCTGAAACCAATTCAACGGTTTTAATTGGCCTTAACCAAAGTTTCTGTAACAATGTTAATGAGCGCATTCATAAAACTATAAATTCAAAAAATAAAATTTAAAAGATGCGTATTGAGAGAAATTGTAAAAACATGCTTATCGTAGTATAAAGTGTGGTCAGTGTAGTCTGCATCATATAAAATTTTTTTTTATTAAGAATATTATTCGAAATTTGACTTTGTCATAAATTTATGCTTCACGCATTATCAATAAAAAATTTTTCCAAAAAAAAAATAAAAAAATTTAGGTATTTCTCAAAACACAGAAACAATTAATTTAAAAAACTTTTATCTAAATGATAAATGATCTAAATGCATATGATAACTAAATTATTTTGGACTATTTTTGAATAAGTATTTTTGAAAAAATGTTAGTGTCTGAAAATAAAACACGTTATTATTATACGGGGTGTCAATTAATTATGGGGCCAAACTTTAGAATAATTTTTCTTACTCAATTTTAAGACTTAAACGTCTTTGTTTTTATTATACTGGGTGTTGAAATAATTTTTGCACAAACATAACACACAAAGTACAATTAAAAAAAAAATTATTGTGCTCAATTTTTTCAGCAACTATTATGAGTTTAGTGCATTTTTTATTTTGGTATTTTCTTACTTGCAAAACATAGCATACAAAAAACTCTTATTTTTTTGATATTTTTTAAATCAATACAGTAATAAATGATTACTTATTTTCATCGGAAACGGTGAATCTGAGCAATAAGCTCAATAGATAAATTTTGTGTTGTTTTAATTGCTAAACCATAAATTCTTATCAAATTAAAAAACAGTTAAAACCACAAATCTTTTTGAAATAAAGCTAAGGTTCTACCACCTATTGCACCAGTGGCAAAATAATGCAAACCGCTGTTGGTTTAAAAAATTCCTCTGTATACTTTAAAAACGTCCTACCAATTTGCGTCTTTTAGTTATTCACAAAGCCGTTTAGGACTTATGTTCTCATAAAGTTTTTTGGCTTAAAATTGAGTGAGGAACAATATTCTGAAATTTGGACCCATATTTAATTAATAAAGTCAGGAACCCAAAAGTGTTGTGCTAGACACATTTCTAACGGAGTTTTTGATTCAAGGGCTTGAACTCTAAAGTAGAAATTTAAATCACGGTTTTTAATTTTAAATCGTGCAACAGCGCTTTAAAATTTCGCTACCACGTGGTTCTCGCAAATCGCAATGATGAAATCAATTCAAAAACATTCACACTTTGAGATGGAAAAGAAGAAGTTATTACCAAAGAAAATTGATACTAAAATGGCGACAAAGACTTTTTGAGGGTGTAGTGAAAATCAACCTCAAAACTACAGTTATAGTTTAAGAAGAGAGATTGAAGCTCCAGAAAGATTTGTTGAGCATGGTTATTCAGCAGTTATAATTGAGCCAAAATCATATGAGAAGCAATTTAATCAA
Organism: Abscondita cerata; assembly: GCA_030710515.1. Taxonomy (NCBI): domain Eukaryota; kingdom Metazoa; phylum Arthropoda; class Insecta; order Coleoptera; family Lampyridae; genus Abscondita; species Abscondita cerata. Next base: position 12,382 of record JALBCR010001861.1, read on the forward strand.
CAGACGTGGATCAGTGGAAGTGTGCCTTAGACGATAAATACAGCTCATTAATTAAAAATAATACAAGGGATTTGGTTAAACTACCCAAAAATTAAAAAAAATTGTTGGGTGTTTAAAGTGAAGGAAGATACAAATGGAACAATTAATCGGTATAAAGCACGTTTAGTAGTTCGTGGTTTTACGCAACGATGTAGATTATGAAGAAACAGATATTAAATTCACGTCGATTCGTGCGATTTTATCATTGGCTGCTATGAATAAAACGCATATGAAGCAATTTGACATCAAAACTGCATTCTTGAATTGCGACCATAAAGAAAGTGTTGACATGACGTGTACGTAGACTAATTAAGAGTCTCTATAGATGGAAACAAGCATCCCGATTTTGGAATCAAAAATTTACTTTGTTTATTCGAGAATTTAATTTTAAAACGTGCGACTCAGATCCATGTGTATTTGTTTACAATAAAGGAAACAAGATGATCATGATTGCTATATATTTTGATAATGACTTGATAATAGCCCTTGACATGATTAAAACTAATTCAGTACTTGGAACAACATTTTGAAATAAAAGCGTTTGAAGCAAAATGCTTTCTGAGTTTACAAATTGATCAATTATCGAATGGTTCCATATTAAGCAAATTATGCCAACAAAGTGTTAAATCGTTTCAATATGAAGAATTGTAACTAGTGTCTACACCGATCGACTGTAATCAAAATTTGAGTGACTTTGTGTATGAAGAAGAAGAAGACACAAATTACCCATATCGTAAAGCAGTAGGAAGCCTGATGCATCTGGCAATTGGTACACGTCCAGATATATTGCACTGGAATGGTTTATTTTAAATCAAAAAATTTAGAAACGAAAATGTATTAACAAAAATTTATAGTAAATGTTAATTCAAATCAATCATTGATAACGTATCTGGTACCAATCTAATTTCAATTAAGAAAACGAATTATTTTAATTTTTGTATACAAAGTCTTTGTATTTAATTAAATTAAATATGTGGTAAATAGAATTTGTTTGTTAGTTACATAAAATTATCTGCAGTCTAAATAAAAAAACTGTTTGCGTGAAACGTTTGGTTGAATTAGACAAAATATCACGTATTGAATATAATATTACCGACATTTAGGCACCGCGCAGTAAGATAACAGCTATACCTAGAATACAAACTCAGTGATTTTGTGTGTAAACATTTTTTGAAGGACAAAATGAAAACGGGAAAACAGACGGGATTATTACTGAGACAGGAGGACTCAATGTTAAGATGTTGAACTGTTACGACGTTAGAAAAAATAAAATGAACAAATAATTAAAATCGGTTTAGTAAAATTTTAAACCAATTAATTTAAGACGTTATGCTTTTCTAAATGAACATGTAAAAAGTAATTTGAAAATAATTCTCCAAAAAGTGAATAAATTTAATTGTGAATAAACAATTAATATTCCCGCGTTGTTGCAGCTCGCGTTGTTTATTTTGCCCGCGTTGTAAAAAGATTGTTATACACAATTAAAGAATTAGTAAAGAAGATGGATGGAAAGAATGAAGAAACTGGTGTTAACACCGATGGAAGAAAGCAATACATGCATCCGACGGAGAAAGCAAATGTTCAGGATTAAATAAAATTTTGTCAAAACGTTCCCAAACCTGAGATTAAGAAAGAGTTAAAAGTTTGAAGCTAAATTTATAAGATTTACTAAAATTTTAGAGTCATGCTAAATAAATAAAAATTTATTTATTAAAAGCAGATTAACAATTTATCGCAATATGTTATGCAGTTGGGGTTGTTAGTAGATATTTTGATTAACCAAGCCAAGCTCATATAAATGCTGTTAAACGGATATTAAAGTATATCAGAGGAACGGCTAATCTTGGAATCATTTACAAATGCGCTGATAATTTTGATTTTGTTGGTTTTGGTGATGCTTGTGACCATAAAACGAGAAGATCGACATGTGGATATGTGTTTCATCTTGGTTCTGGCGTTGTAAGTTGGGCGTCAACGCGTCAAAAGTCAGTGTCAACGCGTCAAAAGTCAGTGTCAACATCACCGACAGAGGCGGAATAATTTGTTTAAAAAGTCTTGTGACTGAATTAAATCCAACTGAGACAATCTGTGCAAAGTTTTACATAGACAACCAAAAAGTATTACGCTTGGTCAAAACCTAGTTTATCGTAAAAGGACTAAGCACATTGACGTAGTGTCAGTTTCAATTGGAATATATGAACACTGACGAACAGAATGATTTCTGATTTGTTCACAAAAGCACTAACAAAATGTCGTCATAATTATTTGTGTACTCTAATGAATCTTTGTTTAAGGGTTGATTGTTTCTATATTGTGTTATGTTTAAATTTAGGAGTAAGTACATTTTTTTGTTATTACAAATTCAGATTTTGTTTCTTACTTAAAAGTGTTTTTTTTTTACTGTAAGAATGAGTGGAAGTGTTAACGAAAACTAAGTAGCATTGTTAAATTTTGTTGTGTTCTAAAAGAAAAACTTGTTTAGCGTCACTGTCATTTATTTGTTTGAGTTGCGCTAGTTTTCTTTTTTCAATACATAAGCAAGGTTATTTAAGTAGTTTGTGTGTTTTTTGACCCGCACCACAGTCTTTTGTATTATAAATAAAGAAGCAATATTTGTGTGTGCATAACTGTTTTTATTTATCAAGCGCAAGTTCAAGTTCAACAAAATTTCTTCTCGAAACCAATATCCGGACAAAGGACCAAAAGAATGTTGTATTTACTTTTAATTTTTGCAAAGATATTGCTTGAATATTAAGTAAATGTTTACAATAAAAATAGAGACGAAACATAATAGTATATTACACAACGAGAGTTGTAACAGCATATTATACCACGAGGGCGTAATTGATTTACAACTCTAGTTTTGTACTATACTTTATCTACGACCATCACCGTCCCTCCAATCCTTGTACCTTCTTTTCCAATCGCTCATAAACGTTTTACATCTTTCCATTAGCATCTTCTATCTAAATTTTTGCTCCAAAAGTTTTTGCCGCACAAAGATTTTCGACCATGATATTTAAACCCCCCAAACACCCCCAAAAGTTTTTACTTAACCCCAAAATATTTGTCCTCCAAAAAATTTCGTCTCTTTTTCAGTTACCAAAATTTTAACCCATTAGCCCTGTACTTTTATCTACCCCCTCCCCTTACGTTTAACTTTGCCAACTATCCACACCTTCGACTACACTCTCTCTTAGTTTTGTTGAGCTACTCTCTTCCCTCAGCTCCTATACTTCCCATCCCTAAACCCCTAGAATTTGTAGTTTGTTTATTTATGAAGGCAGTCATGGTATTTTCACATATCTTATACTTTGTTGTCTATAAATTGCAAGTAAAGAAAATATCAAGTTAAACTTCTGAATCAAAAGAAAACGTCATATCATTGAAGAACTCACCATTCGAATTATGATTTTGTCACAAAGTTGTGCAGCGTTTCCAAAGAAAACTAAACAAATTTTAAACGATAAATATACAACAAATATCTTCATTAAGCAAATTTAATTTTACGGTGGCTATTTTACAAACAATTACAATCTACGTTAAAGTTCCAAGCACTTCGAACAAAATTACAACACATGTATGTACTTACAGTTAAGGATATTTAAAGTTATTTGACGTTGCTTCGACTAAGACACAGACTTCTAGCGCCAAATTTGACATGTGATACTGCACCTAGGTTATGACCGCTACTCCTATAATTTTACATCGGTGATTTTTCAATTAACTGATATTGATGCAATTTATGTTGCTATAATTTCATCTTAACCATTTGCATATTATTTGAACTAGTAATACTAATCAGTTGAGGTGACATTAACTTCACTGCAAAATGTTGTTAGACGACAATTAACGTGTTGCATTTGCGGTAACATTCTGGATGTCTTTTTTCGAAAATACATATCAAGACTGTTTGTAACCGACATTGCACAATTTATGGTTAATAGAAAAATGAAGATAAGAATAAAAAAAGTTGTCCATTAGGTTTTTTATTTATGTGGTTCTCTTCGACACACTTCTTCCCGTTCCTTTACAAATATTTGCATCTCTTATTGCCACCTTCTTTCAACGAATTTATACCTCTCTAGAGAGTTTTGTTGTACATATTACACAGCTGATACGTATAAAATGCGTCATACAAAGCTATAAGCTGTGAGTTAATTGTCATTTACAGTAGTGGTCGTAGATAGAAAAAATAACAACATTACTGTTATTTACATTCCTAGGAATCGAGATATGAGAAATTTTAACGGCAGCGGAAAATGTAATAAGTGACAGTTACTTAAATAACTATATTTCAAAATCGTCACTAAAATAACAAAAAATTGGCAGTGAAGTAAATAAAATCAGCAACAAAGTAATTCATTATACGACGATTTTTTAGTTCTCATTTTTGCCGGTAGAGATTTTTAATATGTATGTAAATTTAAAAAACGCGCATGCGCGGTGCAAACATTTGTTGTAAAAATGGAAACAAGATTTTCTCGTTAAAGAACGTTAAAAAATTGTCGGATTTTGAACTAAAAGTCTTTTTCATGACTGAGGTATTTCATTTGTCTCGACTATCACCTTTGCAACCAAAACACATTCGCGATGAAAAAATTAACTTTAGTGCCTTGGTACATAATAAACTATTAAATAGTTCTAACTAAGTATTAATTATTTAAAACAAATAAAATCCGACCCATTACTTTCTTTCAATCAAATACTAATAACAAAATAATTGGGAACTCTAACATTCTTTTTCGGAGTTATTTTATTTTGTACATTAATTGCCCTACATAATAACGAATCCCATTCATCTTCAAAACCTGAAGTACTTATTAAAGTACACAATCAAATTCGAAGAAAACATTTTCTGTTTTACAACAGCAATAATTACTTTCATTATTAAGAAAATTGAAAAGGTTAGATGTAAATTTGCAAACAAATAAGAAAACCAAATTGAATTTTAGAACAATCAAGTAATTTTCAAAATTTGTTTCTTAATACAAGCTTACTATTAAATAAATTTTAAGTATTTTATGCCCTTCCTTCTGAGGTATAATTTTTATCTAAATTTATTACAAGAATGACTCTTTGATTGCTAGATAACTTTTAGGTATGTTTTAATGTTATTTTAATTATTCTTCGAGTAATTTGTTGAATGTTACTACTTGGAATACCTAGAGAGAAATTATTATGGCTATAAGTATATAATATAATTTTATATTGAATGTGAGCATGAAACTTTCTTTGTTTAAAATACTTTGGTTGATAACATTTCTAAGGCTCAAATTCTTAATAACAATAACGTGGTTTAAGATTTGAATTATAGAGAAATAATCAAACGTATAATTCTTACAAATATGAATATAATCCTAAATAGCGTTACGTGCATGGCTTTGCAAAATTTATAATTCGTCACACTTCTATTTAATTTTAATACACAAATTTAAATATAACTATAACTTAATCTGGTAAATCTATTTGACGTGTACGTGCGACCGTCTACGGTTCTCGGCGGTGACCTCTTAAACCTGGGCTGCTTCTTCAATTTTTCCTTATTGTTACATTTTGCTTTTAATTGTTTAAACTTTCTTCATTAACAACTCTATAAGTTTTTATTGTTAATACTACTTCGCAGGCTTACAACACTTCGCGGTTTTTTAATAACTAGATTAGTTAATTAGATAACCACAACACTTCTCTCAATGATTAGCAAAGAACATTCCGTATTAATTAATTATTGTGCCGATTTAAAATTACACGTTCATCATTCTCTACTGCCCGAGAGCGTCTCCTTTCTCCACTTTTACTTCACTCGATCACGTACGCACAAAAATCGATATATCTTCTTAACAAATATATTATATCCATATCTTGCTGCTAGACATTATATCTCTATTTACATGTATACATTACAATTGTGACATCATACAATTACTGCATAAATTCCCCGGTTAAAGTGAGATAAAGTTTAAAATACCATTTTAAATTTTTCAAACTTTAAATAAAAATAATTGTAATAATGTAACTAAATTGTGTTTTAAATTTGCAAACAACTTATTAAATATTCTTCACCTTTAACTGTTTGAATTAATAAAAAATGCATCATTATTAAATATATATATACAGATAATTATTTTGCAACTTAAGCAGTTAATTTATCATTATTAATGAAAGGATATATTAAATTTACATAAAATTTACTTCTTATTTTGTCAGTATCAATGTTTTTTAATTTATAGGTTGTATCATTTATTACTCTATTTATTCTATACGGTCTTATATATGGATTTATTAATTTTGCACATAAATTTTTATTTTTTCTACCTTTATTAAGATTTTTATTATTACCAAATCATCTTCTTTGAATCATGTTCTCTTTCTTATTCTTCTGTTAATTTCCTCTTCATATTTGCTTTCATATTTTTTAACTTTTCTTTTGTTTTTTTAAATCTTGATAATAATCCTTTTTTTCTATATTTTACGCTACGTAGATAGTCAATGATCAGCAGTTTTCTTTCTTCAAATTTTCTTCAGTTTTTCTTATTCTTACAACAAATTGCTTCTTATATCTTCCTCAAAGTTTTAACTTTTTTATAATTGTTCATCAATATAACTTTTTATATGCCTTTTCTTATGGGCGTTTACATACTTTATAATATCTTAATTATTATTATTATCTTCTTTATTTTATTTCTTCTTCAACTATATTTGTGTTTCTATTTTTCTTTCTACTTAACTGTCCGTTGATCATTGAGTTCTCTTTCCTTTTTCTTCAAAACAACATTTTAAAGCTAACTTTATTTCAAATAACGTTCCACTATTCTTAGTTTTCAGATCTAAACTTTTATAAATTATCTATTTTAATTCACCTATTTGATTTACCTATTGTGACTCACTTATTTTGACTCACCCCCTGCTCTCTACCAATAACGTTTCTACTATTTACTTGAAAAAAAAAAAATGTTATAAACTACCCTTCCATCTAACCTTATGATTTCTTTTCATTCTAAACTAATTTTCTTACCTTAATAATTCCTATCTTATTTATTTTATTCACACAATTTTAAACTAATCTTAATTTTTCTTTTATTTCAATAACTATACCTTATTCATATCCTATTTATTGCCAATTTCTATTTTAAATTTAATTTCAATCTTACTCTTTCTAATTATTTTTTAACTTACATTGTATGCCTTCTTCCCACATTTTTCGTATCTTGAGCCATCTTCTATTGTTGTTTTCTTATTTCGGGACACTTCCTTCTTTATCTTTTTTCATACACTTACCCATCTTCCACTATCATTTTCAGTTGTTACGGTTTTATTTCCCGTATTTAGAACGTATGTCGTGAGCCGTAGTAGTATGGTGCGACAAAAAGTCGTATTTGGCTAATTTGCTAATTTTCTATTGGTGGAAATTAAATTAGACTGACAACGGACATTTTTCCTTTCTCGATTGATACACGCGGGTGTTTTAGCAATTTTCCTAAAATGAAATTCTTACGAAAAACTGTTTAATGTGGGTTTTACAATTTCCAATACAAATTGGCGTTTACGTTTAATGTGGCTACATTCACCGTGAGTATTTGGGTTCCTTTCCTATTTGTTTTAATTCTGATTGCTACATATGCTTTTAGCACGTTGCGTTCGGCATTATGTGCGCATTGTGTATTGTACTTGGATAACTCTCGAAGGCGCTGGAGTGGCTAATTAAGAACTTTTCCTATAAATGAAAGATAACGCCACGGTTTTGCATTAATTAAGCCGCAGACCAACGGTGAATACTACGTCTACAGAGGTTGGCTATGTTGCATACTTCCAGCGAGGGAGTCACGTGTTTGCTGTTCTTCTCCGCACACCACCCCTAAGAGGAATCCTTGGTCTATCTAACTTCCCCAAACTGTCAATACCGTCGCTAGCGGAACTACACTCGACGATTACAACTGAGTTTTAGTATTTAAACCACTGATTCATAATAATAATGCGTATGAAGCTCGATAGTTAATATTTAAGTAACTTTTATTCGGTGTACTCTCCTCAACCGGAAGTTTGTTTTTAATCAGCTCCATAAGGGCTGAAGCGCTTAATTTAGAGCGGTTGTTGCGGACAAAAAAACCTTTTGGGTTTGCAGGAGGTACTTACCCTTTTTTTTGTTTAGATTTAGTGTAACTCGCCATGTGTAAATGTTATGTGTACGCAAAGACTAAATAGCAGCTACTTCTTAATTTGAATGATAATTCTAACTCAAGCGGTTAAGTAAAGCTTACCTGAAATTCAACACTTTAAATAAAAGCCCTATTTATTGTATGCGAGGCACGTAACTATATGCGACAGTGTCTCTATTTCTCAAATTATTTTAAGATTTGTTTGTTATACTGTATTGTTTGTCTCTCTCTCTTTCTTTGGTTTGTTTTCAATTTGGCATATTAGATTTTAGGTAAAACCTGTTGATCTCCTGTTGGTCGGTTTAATTTGTTTTTTTATCCAGCAGGTGGCGCCTTGTTAGACCAGTAGTCAAATTTTTATAGTTATTCAGGAACCCAAGCAACTCTCCGACGAAGCCGGACACTGCTGCTCTAACTATTATAAATATTTTTATCCTCCAGTAATTTAGTGCGCTACATCGAGCCAAATTCCCTTTAAATTAGTTTCTTTCTAGGTTGAACCGCTAGAATCGTTGCTTTTTTGTTATTTTGTAAACTACAACCGTTACACAGTTTTGGTTTTTTCTTTTTTCCATTTTTCATTGGTTATACTCTTTCTTTTATTTTTATTTTCTTAATTTTGTTCAGTCCTCTGTATTTTTTATCTCTCTTTCTTTTTCCATTTTTGCGTTTACGTTGTGTTGAACACAATGAATTCCTCTTTTTTAATTAATATCTTGTTTCTTTTTTGCTGCTTTTTAAAATCTTTTCTATTTTTTCTATGATATCTTCTGTTTTTGTCTTTATTATACTTTGTTCTGTTATTTTGCATTTAACTTTATTATTGGTTTCCCCATTTTTATCTACTTGCTCATTTGGTATATCTTTATCTGACTCTGTTTTTAATTTTCTTCGTTTGGAATTTTCCATTATCCATTCTACTTCCTTTTCTATTTTCGTTCCGTTCTATATTTTCAAATCGTTTATTTCCATCTTTGATATACTTGATTCTATTTTAGTATCTTCTTTATCTATTTTTTACCTTCAATATCATTTTCTGTATTGGTTTATTATTTCATTTTTAATTTCTTTTTATCTTCATATTTAATTTTTTTTTCAAGTTTACTTTTCTTGTTTTATTATTGTTATATTTTTTGTTTAATTCATTGTTTATATCTATATTTTCACATACTTCTCCAAGTTGTTTCTTTTTCATTAATGTCTTCATTTAATTCTTCAATTTTATTTTCATTTTCTTTCGCATGTCTATATTCAATTAAAAATTTCTTTTTTAATCTTAATTTCTATTTGCATTGTTGTTATCTCTTTGTCTAATTCATCGTTTATATTTTCATCTTCACATATATTTATTTCATTTCCATTTCATAACATTTTGTATTTATTTGTTTTACCGTTACGATGATCCCAATCTATTAATGATTGATCATATCTTTTGACAATTAGTTCATCCATTGCTTTCATATTTTCATTTGTTTCTTCGTGTTTTCGTTTCATTTCTTCTAAGTTTTAATTTGTTTCTTTATGATTTTTGTTTTTGTTTCTGCACTACTTTGTTCTAATCTTTGTTCTAATTTTGCATTATTTTGATTCAATTTTTCTAGAATAGTTTGCATAAATGTTTTCATTTTGTTGTTTTATTCACCCTATACAATCTATTCGATGTGTAGGTGCGGCCTTCTACGGTTCTCGGCGGTGACCTCGTCAACCTTGACTGTTTCCTCAATCTTTCCTTATTGTTCCATTTTGGTTTTAATTGTTTAAGCATTCTTCATAAACAACTTTATTGGTTTTTATTGTTAATACTACTTCGCAGACATACCTGGTTTTTATTAAACCGTGTTTTTTAATAACTAGGTTAATTAATTACATAACCACATCACTTCTCTCATTGATCAGCAAAGAACATTCCGTATTAATTATTTATTGCGCCGATTTAAAATTACACGTTCATTATTTTCTACTGCCCGAGAGCTTTTCCTTTCCCAAGTTTCACTTTACTTGATCACGTACGATCGATATATCTCCTTAACATACAAAATATATCATACAATCACTGCAATATGTGTGTATATAAACTTTAACCTATAGGCAAAACGAATAGAAAAATTTGATTCAAATTTTGTAAGAATGGTTTTTTTGAAACAATTTTTAAAATCTTTTTATAAAATGATTGTAGCGTAATTTTGCCTTCTAATGACTAATACAATATGGTACATACATATACATGTCATTTATTTGAATAAACGTTATTGTAGAGAAAATCACCGTTTTAAAAATTACTGGTAAGCTACATAAAACTAACCTCCGGTTATATGTGAATGGTAACTATTTTTTTCTTCTTTAATTGAATCTGTTTTACTTCCCAAAAATTTTTGGTTATTTTAAGGGTAATTAAAACTACAATACTATTAAGACTATTTACTTTTTCAAAAAATAAGTTTTGCCAGAGGTGAGTACAATGAATGTTGAGAAAATGAGCTTTTATGGGCAACATTTAAGCTGAAAGAATGGAAGAGAGACATTTTTTTTAGATCAGCTATTTATATGTACCTAAGTTACATAAGACATCCATTTAAATTACAAATAAGCCAGTAAAAATATCGTTATGAAATGTTGTTTTTTTTACAAAAAGTATAAGTAATCATTTTATTGAGTAAAACGTATGATCACATTGACTAATACACAATTTCCATGTGAATATTAATTAAAATGGTCTGTAGTGTCGAATTAAAAAATGTTGCAAGTTGAAGAGTTACGTAATAAAAAACTCTTATGTAACATAACGTAGAAGACGAGATGAAACGTATCAAGATCATTATAAAGACGTTGGCAATAATCGTAATACAGTAGGGAAAGATATAATGCTTAAATATGTAACAGTTGCGTTAGAATAGAAATCTAGACTAAAGCAACTTTGTCGTCAGATGCGTAAACAGTTACCAAAGTCAATTCTTTGATTATTATTGCCAACCAAATCTTGAATCGCCTGTTATTGAGGTATAAACCACCTTCCACTGCTGTCTTTTTGTTTATTACGTCATTATTTCAAACTACACAATTTCTAAATTAATTTGTATTATTAAAAATGTTTAACAAATCCATAACCGAAATAGTTCAATATGTAAATACAAGTTCAAAGAGATAGATAAGATATAGCTACCTTTCTTTACTTATTTCAAATTAAACTTTACATACAACAAGGCTTTCCTAAAAGCAGTCTACCGCAGTAAATAATGTATTGTGTATTTACATCAAAGGTGAACATTGACAAATATTTATATACACAACCTTGATTTGAACCAATGATTTCCGATTACATTTTGAATCAGTTTCCAATTACACTGTCAAATATTGATAATCACCGTATTCTTTAATATAAATACACATATGTTCATTTTTTTTTTGAACATCAAAGTTTGAGTTTAATTTTTTTTTAAACAAAACGAGCATTTATTAAAAATTGATTAAAAACATACGATGCCGCATAAACATAATTTGACAAAATAATGCAACAAAATTTAATTAAAATCTTTTGTTGTAAATTTTATCATAAACATAAAACGAACAATGACAATTTCATTCTAATCCCGGTATTAAAAGACACACAAGAGAAAAGATTGTTACAACTCTGCACCCGAATTAATGTTACTAAATTGGGCAGTGTTGCTGAAACTACTGAATTTAGCATCGGTATTTTTACAGTTTGAAAGATAACTCGGTTATTGCTAAAACTGCAAGCACGAATTTTGATGTTTGTACAGTTACTGCTGTATTTGAGTTTACTAACAGATTCTCTCTAACGACATTAGTAGTCTAGATTTTGTTCAACTGCTACATTACAAAGATACACAAAAACCACGCGATCTAAATTAATCCTCTTTAAAACAGTTTATTTATTGCTTTTTAATTTTTTATTTTATTAATTTAATTTACGGGTAACACCCTAAATATACGTATTAGAAATAAAATAAGTTCGTAAATAATTGAATATCAGTCAAGGTTTCTTATTACTTATTTATTTATTCGTATGGTACATTTTAATATTGTATTGTGATGTAAGTGTTATGTACGGTGCACCAGAAGTTCAGTATAAATCTGTATAGTGGGGTGATCAAACCGTGTGCAATTGTGAATTGGTTTGTCTTGGCAAAGGATTTACTTCAAGGTTTAGAAAAACCACTAAAACCTAAACATGCCAACCCTTACCCACCCTAGTGTTCACATGTAATAATATTAATTAAGTGTGTAAACATTATAGAAGGTAAATAAGAACATAAAATATAACAACACAGCCATTGCATGACGACATCCCCATCTGCCATGTAATTGTAATTAGTATAAATAAAGTACCTTATATTTATGTTTTATACCGAAAATAAATTGTCATTAAATTGTTAATTAACATTTAAATGCAAAAGAAGTGTTTTTTCTTAATTTTTTTTCCTGAGTGAAAAGTAATAAACTTTTGTTAATGGTATAAAAAAAAGAGTTGTAGACGATAAAAATACAAATAAAATGAGCACCAATTTGACTCGATCAGGTAATAAATTTCCGAGAAAAATCAGAAAAAGTCAAATGTTTGTTTTTTTTTTAAATTTGTAGATTCGTCATTTTTTTACATGTAGCATTAATCTTTCAAGAAATAGGAGGTAATGACATGTACACTAATGTGTGCAAAACCCTGCAATTGTCGCGCAATTGGTTTATGCAAAACTGCAATTTAATTTTCTTAAAGCAATATATTCAATCGAGGCTGAATGCTTGTGTGGTTGTCCGATTGTTAGGAATAATAAAAAAATGTGAAATTGAAATAAAAAGGAACAAAAATTATATTCTCATGTTTCGATAAAATGATATTTAACACGCAAAAATGCATGCAAAGATGACTGAAAATGACCGACTGCAAAAAAACGGAAGAGTGGTGGGAGTATCCGTTCTCAGCGCGCTTATATAAATCGCAATCCCAGATAGCGGACGGGTACCCCTACTACTCCGCTGTTTGCTTACACTCGGTGATTTTCAGTCATCTTTGCATGCATTTTTTGCGTGTTAAATATCATTTTATCGAAAAATGAAAATATGTGTTTTGTTTCTTTCTATTTCAATTTCACATTTTTTTTTCTGGCACACGAGCATTTAGCCTCGATTGCTTTAAAAAATTTAAGTCGCAATTTTGCATGAACTAATTGCGCGACAGTTGCAAGGTTCTGCACACACCAAGTACATACTATTACCTCTAATTTCCTGAAAGATTTATGCTACATCTCAAAAAATGACGGATCTACGAATTTAAAAAGAAAAAGTCACAATTTGGATTAAAAATCGCACCCCATTTAAACAACGCAGAGTTGCATTTTGAATGGCCTGTTCTTATGCGATTGATATTTGACCAAATTCTTCTTTTTAAATATAGCATTTAAATTATCCATGATAATAGATAATAATTGTTTTAACCTCACATTGCGCCTTCTAGCTGATGCAAAAATAGTGATCAGACAAAGTGTTTTTGCAAATGATTTAGTAAAAAAACATCTTTCTAACGAGACCTTACGCGTTCATTTTGTTGAGTCAAACTGGAGTTATTCGCATTTAAAAAAAATAATGTAAGACTTTTGTTACGTTTATTTCCGCTAAAACTGGCAAAAATTGCCGATGATGCAGTTTTTCATTTTTGGTTACTCTAGACGCCAATAGGTGGCGGCTCTATTGCGCTATTGTTATTATCGTTTCTGCTATTTTGAATTTTGAACGAAACCGGATTTTTGGTCACTTTTGTTGCAGACATTGTGATAATCGTTAGTGCTTTATTTTTGTTCTGTCGTTTAAGAACATACAGGTATTTTAATCCTACATTTTCTCTTACAGCGGCGATAATTGGACATTTACTTTAGATTGTCGTGATTTATGGGTTTGTTCTATAAGGCCATGTATTCTTTATTTTTTTTTGCTTAAAATCTCATCATCCGCTTAATGCAACTTTCCAGAAATCACACCTTAGTTCTTATCTTATCTTATCTATAAAGTTAAATAACAAAGAAAAATCGTTATTTCTTCCCTATACTACTTTTATTATCTTCATTTCTACTACTTTTTTATGTAAACTACCTGTTAACCAAATTTGACTTTTTATCTGTCATGTATTAACTCTAGCTGACGCATTTTGTGACATTTTGGTTTTATTGGTTAGTTACTCCTCTTGGAGAGGCTACGTCGACTGTTAAATAGTGTTTTAAACTTTTTTAAAGAATCTCAGTATTTTTTGATTTTGTTTTTTTTGCTTTGCTGGTGTAAGTATTGCTCCTAAGGGGACGCACCATGCTTATACTTTTTTAACTTTTTTTTCTTTTGAGGATTAGTTATATGCTGCGTGAATGTTTTGGAGGGATAATTCTTTTCTTTCCTCTATTAAGACGACTTTGTCGCTCAGTTTGGTCAGACTAACGTTCTTTTGGTGTAACTGTTCTCGTTTTTACTTTCTGGGAGGTTGGTTGGTTAAGAATAAGCACCTCACTTTCATTGTCATTTCTCACTTTTGTCTTGCCTTTGTTTTTATTTGAGGACAGATCAGTCTTACGTCAGACTCTTCTTTTTTTTTCTATTATAACTCATTTTGGAAATATCTCATTATTTTTTGTCTTGTTAAGGTTGATACTATCCTTGGAGTAGGATTTTTCCAACACTTGGGTGCAGAATCTTTTTTTGTGTTTATTTCTCCTACGAGGAGGAGGATGAACGTTTTCGATTGTGATTTCTTGATTTCTTTCCTTGTCTTTTCTCTATCTACTTACTCTTCTTTCTTTCTTGCTAGTTAATACCGCTCTGGATAGAGTCCGGCGGGTATTGGCTTTTAATCACCGTTTGTGAATTGTTGGTCGTAGCCAATGCAGAACCACAGACTGTGTCTCGGCGAAATTTCTTTCTTTTAATTTTTCTATTATTGCTATGGGGTGGAGGGGTTTCCTTTGGATTTTAGAGCCGCATTCTATAACTGCACGGGATTCTTTTAAACTTTAGGTAAATTACTTTCCTGGGTTAGAGAAAGCCATCTTGGGGAGGAGAAGTAACGGTAGTCGTGGATGGCGTGAGAGGGAGCTTACACTGCGGTCTAAGGACGCGATTCACCATTTTTCGCAATGGTCTTGGTAGGAGTCATGCCTGGTGCCACTTACTCAACTTTCACGCCGTAGGTGAACTTTCCGACTTGCTGGTCTTCCTAGGGTGTATACTACCTTCGTATTTTGAGCTGAGCCTTTTTCTTGTTTTCCATTGCTCCAAAATCTTTCCTGGGGAGTCTTTTTGTTTTTTCGGGGTTTTAATTAGGGTAGGTGTGTTTTTGGGTTGGGGTCTCATAGGTTTTCAGGGCTCTTTGTTCCTTGGCGCTTGACAAAATTTCTGCTCTTGTGAAGTGTGTGCTCTCCTTGGTCGGACTCGCTCGTTTGAGTGGACGATGCCTCTATTGTTATTATCGTTTCTGCCAATTTCAATTTCGAGCGGAACCGGATTTATGGTCACTTTTGTCGCAGGTATTGTGGTAGTCGTTGGTGCTTTATTCGACATTTTCTCTTGCATACTCAAACATTTATTTTAGATTGTCGTGATTTATGGGTTTGCCTATGAGGCCAATAATGTACATTGACAAATATTTTCTTATTTCTTCACGGCTACCGTAAGTTAACGCCTTTGTTGCTTCAACGTACTTTGGGCGTGTGTCGCAGCGAATTTTTGGCAAAAATTACAAGTTTGCATTTTGTTAGAGAGACCAATTCCTTTGACGGCTGTCGTACTGGACTTTCATTCTATGTGTTTGGGCAGAAATCAAACCACTTGTAGGATTTCTTGGACCGTCAAGTATTTAGCGGGTTATTTCAAATTGCCGCATTAGGTCGTCAGCTGCTACTACTCGTTTAAAGATGCCGTTACTAGTTATAAATGTTTGTGCAACGTACGCATCAATCCCGACTAACCAATTTAAAAGTAACAGATTCTGTGCTACTGTGCGTGCGAAGTGCTACTAAACATATATTTTATTAAACTGTGTACTTTTGTCAAACTATCCTGCAGTTTCTAGTCACAAAAAAGTGTTACCCCGCGCCGTATTGTTGTCGAAATCTTTGATTTAATTAGTATTTATACTGATCCGTTACTGTCTGGGTTTCTGGTTAAACTCGATAGCTTTTTCTTACAATTAGTAACCGGTGACGCCGTCCTCCGTTTTGTATTTGTACTACAAAAAAAGAAAAATAAATTTTACTCAATTGGCTACGAGTACTTTTTGAGTGACTAAATTACTTTTAATAGACTCGCGACTCTCCACCACGATCTGTGCTAGACGGGCTCGTCCCAAATTCTATTTTCTTTATCGATAGTATTAATTAAAAGAATTCGTTAATTATTTATATTATAACGAATAAATTGCATATAACGTGCATACTAAAAAAATTCCGTTTTCTGATTGGCTATGAGAATTGCGCCACCTGACGTCCATTTTTTGAACTTGAAAATAATTTTTAGCAATTTCTCTTGACATATTTACTAATAAAATATTGTTTTCTAGAATTTATTGGGCTAATGGTTGCCGAGATATGACCGGCGTCTATTTTTAGTTGACCACGTGTACACAATTCTCACAATTTTTGACGAACTTTAGTTTAAGGATATTTTACTTTTACCGGATGTCTAGTACTTATGAGCGAATAAATTTGTGAATTAGTAATGAAAACAACCGCAACAACATTCTGATTCAACAGAAACTATTTATACTTACCAAATTGTAGCTATTTATATACATATGTCAGACAGACAGACAGACTGTCCGTGTAGTACGCGCACCTTTGATATTACTTATAAAAAGTAGATTACTTCAAAATCAGTTTTAACCATTCCTTTAGGTTCCTCAATGGCTTTAATTTAAAAATATTTTTTATTATACAGGGTGACCCACTTTCATTGATCACTTGTCAACTTTAACATTTTAAATAGAAACTTATATTTTTTTTATTCTGAATCTACGTGAAAAACTATGGTTTCTTTATATATACAAGTCGTACTCAAAAAAGTGATACAAAAGTGGTTTAAAAGTTTACATTGGTTATATGAAAAAAAAAATGTCAAACTCTGTTATCGAAATTCATGAATAACTTGTTCAAATTAAATGGAACATCCTGTACATTTGTCTCTAGATTGATATAAAATCTTTACTGTTGTCACCTCTTTATGGTGAAAAATTATTTTTTTTGTAAGCGCAGATTATTTTAGTCCGGTTATGCTCTTTTGATTTGAATTAGACTATAGTCATAACGTATTTTATATGCATTGTATTGCACGTGTGCTCAAGATCAAGATTATTGGAATATTGTTTCTATTCATTTGATATTTTTCTTAATTCAGAGTTTATAAAAGATGTTATCGTCACGTTTGAGCAATTAGGTTGTTGTGGAAAATGCCGATTTTATAGTTCTCACCAGTCGATATCTTTAAATTCTACTTTGCAGTTTGCGTTTAGTGTGCTGGATCAAGAGTGTCTTTGTTTTTGTTCTACGAATTAGGGTCGGTGTAGCCGGCGTTATCAGCTAAATGAACAATATGTTTGTTTAAAACAGAAATCGGCTTTGCGCCACGGTCTAGAATTCTAGGTAAGCGGTTTCGTTTGATAATTTTAAGAAAATTGTAACGCGGTAATTTTTTGTAACGTTGGTATTGTGGAAAAAAACCAATGAAAAGGGTGATGCTTTCTTACCAGATGTTAGTTAGTTCTTAAGTAGACTCACGCCGAGCCACATGTAAACAAATAGTGCGGATTAATGTTGTTTAATTAAAATTAATACAACCGCCTAAGTATCGTTAAACGCCGAATAATGTAAGTTTAAACGCAAACTTTTCGAGGGCGCGAGTGAAAATTACGTTTGATGTGTATCTACAAAAGGACCTCTCGTTTGTGGCCGTGAAAGAGAATAACGTTTGATTATTGTTGAAATCAAAGTAACCGCTTTGCGGATGGTGAACAATCTCTTGTGCACACGAAATTTCAATTAAGAAGCATGTGAGTTAAGGACATGTTAGACGAGACTTCGGATTAAAATCTATGGTTCCTGGTGGATGACATTAGAAGTAAATGGATCATATTCCGCATTTTGGATTAGAAGAAAGAAGACATTTAACGTAAGTACTTTTCGTTTCTTTAGCGGCGGTCGCGTTGGACAAATTCGTGTGCGCGAATATAAAATAGGGTAGGTCGCGTAAGTAAGTTAGATTGTGAAGCATATTGTAATAAATTATCGGCGGTTCCATTGGTAGAGACCGCATTCTGTACTGCATGATCGTTTAGTATTAGGGGCGTCGCATGCAATTAGATTTAGGACTCCGGGTATTTCCCCGTGTACTTGTTTGTATTGTGATTATTTTGTTTAAACGTTAATAGAGAGAACCGTTAGTGTGAATTTTCTCTTTTATTTTTGCAAGTGTTTGCTTTTTTCCCTTGTCTTTAATGGGCATTTGTCTAAACAAAGAAAAGATTAGGCTGGCGCCTGGCAACACCGATCGTGACCTAAAGTTCTGTTTTTCAAATTTCGTGGTGTAACACTGTTGACATCTGTTTATCAAATTCAACCGTTAGCCGTGAAACTCGTGTACTCTATTAAAAATATACGTTTTATCAATACATTTTTATTGACAACTCGAAATTATAAAATAGATCATCGAATATAAAACAAAATCTGGATAGATTATTGTAAATACTGAATAAACTGGAAATGTAAAGTACGAGAAGAATTTCTAATAAACGTGTCGGCATTCAAAATTTGTTTTTAGGTCAGATATTGATATGGTGTTTTACGCGATAAGGATGGAATTTGTTTTTTCGTAACACTTTATTTGCAGAAGTCTTTAAAACTCTAACGTTATCTGCTATTTGTCGTACTCAAATGAGAGGAGTTTGAACTGCTGATAACGATAACGATGTCAAATTGCATATCCTCTTTAGAACAATCAGGTTTTGCTAGTATTCTTCTTGTATTTGGCACCTTTTTTTAAACTCAGCTCGAGAATATTGTTGTAGTTTCGTTTTATAATTATGAGTAGCCGATAAACAACTTCGATTCTATTTTACTATGAAAGAGACCATACTAACTACTTCTGCTGTCGAAAACTCACTCATTATTACTAACAATACAAATATACAATAAAATTGTAATAACACAACCGTAACTGTAACCGTAAATTTCTTACAAATCTGCGGTAAAATGAGAAATCAAAAAATCACTCAATCGACCTCAAAAAGCAACTTATATTTACAACTAGCTGACCCGACAGACGTTGTCCTGTCTTAACGATGATTATTTAATTTGAATTGGTATAATTAATAAAAAAAAAGTGTGTTTATTATTCTAATGCTTTATGATTCACAATATTCATAGTTTTTTTTCTTGCGCGTATATAAATAATTTTGTTGGCATTCCGACACGGGAACAAGCGACATATAACTGGCTATGTGAAAAACATGGATTTTCAAGATTGATGTCACAAACACTTAGCGACTGCTTTTGAAATTTATTAATCGACATTGCAAATGCCATCCGCACTAGAAATTGCAACCGTTTAAAGTCGAATGGCATGTCGTTCGGAATCAAAGGAATCCGTAGAAACAAAACGTCTTCGCCTTTGTACTTTCCTTTCAAAATTGTGGCTTCGATGACGTTGTTCATTAATTTTTGTACCGCAAGTCGGGTGCCATTACAAAGACGTGGCTGGTTTATATTCCGCAACATAATGATTATTGATTCGATTTTTAATTGCAGATTATGAGGTGGTAAACCAGGCAAATCCAGCAAATTTAAAAACTCAGTTGGATAGTTGACAACACCATCTTGATTAGTAACGGAATCAATCGATTCGTATGTCATTAACTATTTTGTTTGGAATCTGAAAATTCATTTTGTTGACATCAACGTTTTTTGCAGGCAATATAACTCTTTCGCTCAACCATACATGTTCTTTGTAATTTTGAGCAATGTTTGGGAAAACCTTTTTGATGAGTTTGGTCTTAGTTTCAGTAAAGTCGCAAAAATTGATAGGAAATATGATGTATCCAGACGATAAGTCAACAGGTATTTTGCCATTACCAATATCAAGCAATTTTTTGGAAAAAACTTCTCTAGATTGGTCGTTTTGCAATTCGACTCGCATGTTCATTCAACGGCAACTTGAGTGCGGAATGGGCTGTTCGACCGCCATCCAACAACGTAGCTGCAATACATGATGAAGCAAGTACAAGTGCGATACCATTTTGCGATCGAGTCGTTGCCAAAATCAATGATATTAAAAACGTTTTCCCAGTTCTACCGGGAGCATCTAAAAAAAAATCCGCTAGTTCCATCGTTCACTACTTTCATTAGCGTTTCGTAGGCATATTTTTGTTGCACGTTTAAAAGAGGGACGTTTCTTAGAACAGTTTATTTTAATGTCTCGGAATAGTATTAGGTTTCGCGTCTCAACTCTTGATTAAATGCGTCGTGAATTGGGCGATTGGGCGTTGTCATTCCTAATTGTTTTTTTGTTGGTAAGCATCAAGCACATGTCTTCAATTAAAATTAATGCTTCATCGTAAATTTTTTTGTTAATTTGCAAATTTGCATTTGATGTTCTAAGACTGTTCCAATGACTGTCATTCTCTAACAATCCCAAACAGACTTCTCTGTATGTGCCGCACAATACACCACCAACAGTTCGCAGATGTTGGAATAATGCAAGGCCACGAACATTGACTAACAGTAAACGCAAATAAAAACACTCGTCTTGGCTGGGATGGACTGTGTAAAAACGTCCTAGTGCATCGGTGGAAAATACTTGAGGGTAACCTGGAACTGGTTTTCCTTGTTTCCGTTGTTAACATTTCTTTAACGATTGATTCCAGGTATAATATCGTGGCATTTCGGAATAAAGCAATATTCTAGCAAAGTCATCATGCTGGCACATTTCAAAGAAACTGGTCAACGTCGTGGATGGCGGCGTCTCAACTCGTTGTAATACGTTTTCCGTTTTAAAGTACATCCTTTGACCATTTTCTAGATGTACGGCCAACTGAACTACAGTGGGATGTCTTTCATGTATTGGAAACGAAAAAATACGGTCTTAAACCATATTCAGTTTTTTTTACATCATTTTTGATGATATTTGCAGCACGCATTCTGTTAATTCTATGTCAAATGTCATAATGTTACATTAACAAAGTTTATATTGTCCAAAGCGCTAAGGTTAGATTAAAAATAATTGTAACGACATGTGTGCGTTTAAAGTGCATAGCGCTATCTAAGCGACATCTTTAATGCTTGAAACACACGTGTGTCGATAAAACCAGGTAAAACTTGTACAGAAACATAACACGCAACGAAAGAACACCTGATGCAGCATTTCGCTCTTATTATGAGCTCATCAGAGGTGTATACTTAAGTGCGGTATACAACTGTACAAGACGGCGGTTGGTCTTTTAAACTCTCGTTGAGCAATGAACATAAGTAAAATGTGTGTCGTACGACATTTCGTGTAAAACATTGACACGTATGAATAGTATAAACTAAGAAAAATGCCAACAGTTAATTGTAACGACATGTGTGCGTTTAAAGTGCATAGCGCTATCTAAGCGACAGCTTTAATGCTTGAAACACACGTGTGTCGATAAAACTAAGTAAAAAAAGATGTTCTTTTGTTGCGTGTTATGCTTCTGTACAAGTTTTACTTGGTTTTATCGACACACGTGTGTTTCAAGCATTAAAGCTGTCGCTTAGATAGCGCTATGCACTTTAAACGCACACATGTCGTTACAATTAACTGTTGGCATTTTTCTTAGTTTATACTATTCATACGTGTCAATGTTTTTACAGAGATGTCGTACGACACACATTTTACTTATTAAAAATAATATTATATGGTTGTTAAGTTTTCTTAAATAAGAATTCCTAAATTTTCTAATTTTTTGCGCAATTTTTTAAATTTTTCTGTCATAAGAACCTTTTTCTGACAATAACAAACACAACAGCCGTTCACGCATGATGGCGTGACCAAGGGATATAGGAATTCATTTATATATAATATAGTCGACAGCACGCGTTTGTACAATAGTGAACTTACACACGAGTTCTCTCACTCCTGAAGAGTCCCAAAGGACAAAACAGCTGTCGAGTGTTTCTCACTGTTTGTTTGATATTGTACAACCTCTTGCGTACTTTACTGCAGGCGATTAAAATTTTTTATACTTGCCAACTGTTATGTTGGCTATAATTATTGAAGAATCGACTATGTAACTGCTTTACATACCTGTCGGCAAAGTGCTTACATTTACGTACGTGAACGCTTTAACGAGTCGACACTAGATGTCGAAAAACTTATCGTTTAAAATATTGTGGTCCCTCCAGTAGGACGGATAGTCGACAGCACGCGTTTGTACAATAGTGAACTTACACTCAAGTTCTCTCACTCCGGAAGAGTCCTAAAAGGACGAAACAGCTGTCTAGTGATTCTCAGTGTTTGTTTGCTATTGTACAACTTTTTGCGTACTTTACTGCAAGCGATTCGAAATGTTTATACTTGCCAACTGTTATGTTGACTATAATTATTGAAGAATTGACTATGTAACTTCTTTACATACCTGTCGGCAAAGTTGCTTACATTTACGTCCGTGAACGCTTTCACGAGTCGACACTAGATGTCGAAAAACTTATCGTTTAAATATTGTGGTCCCTCCAGTAGGGTATATAGTCGACAGCACGCGTTTGTACAATAGTGAACTTACACTCGAGTTCTCTCACTCCTGAAGAGTCCTAAAAGGACGAAACAGCTGTCTAGTGATTCTCAGTGTTTGTTTGCTATTGTACAACTTTTGCGTACTTTACTGCAAGCGATTCGAAATGTTTATACTTGCCAACTGTTATGTTGACTATAATTATTGAAAAATTGACTATGTAACTTCTTTACATACCTGTCGGCAAAGTTGCTTACATTTACGTCCGTGAACGCTTTCACGAGTCGACACTAGATGTCGAAAAACTTATCGTTTAAATATTGTGATGCCTCCAGTAGGGTATATAGTCGACAGCACGCGTTTGTACAATAGTGAACTTACACTCGAGTTCTCTCACTCCTGAAGAGTCCCTAAAAGGACGAAACAGCTGTCTAGTGATTCTCAGTGTTTGTTTGCTATTGTACAACCTCTTGCGTACTTTACTGCAGGCGATTAGAAATTTTTATACTTGCCAACTGTTATGTTGGCTATAATTATTGAAGAATCGATTTTGTAACTGCTTTACATACCTGTCGGAAAGTTGCTTACATTTACGTACGTGAACGCTTTCACGAGTCGACACTAGATGTCGAAAAAACTTATCGTTTAAAATATTGTAATCCCTCCAGTAAGACAGATAGTCGACAGCACGCGTTTGTACAATAGTGAACTTACACTCGAGTTCTCTCACTCCTGAAGAGTCCCAAAAGGACTAAACAGCTGTCGAGTGTTTCTCAGTGTTTGTTTGCTATTGTACAACCTCTTGCGTACTTTACTGCGGGCGATTCGAAATTTTTATACTTGCCAACTGTTATGTTGGCTATAATTATTGAAGAATCGGCTATGTAACTGCTTTACATACCTGTCGGCAAAGTTGCTTACATTTACGTACGTGAACGCTTTCACGAGTCGACACTAGATGTCGAAAAACTTATCGTTTATAAATATATATACTAACTTAGAATACAAGGAACTCAACTTTCGTACATTTAATCCCGCCAAATGTCTATAATTTTTTGGAAAAAATTAAGTTGACGACGCTAACTCTAAATTATATGTATAGAATTTGTATTGAAACCAATTAATCAGAATAATCTTATGCGTTGCAAACATTATTTTTATACAATAGTTATTTTAATATAATATCATTTTTACTTTTAGTCTTAATTTCCTTTTAACGTTAGTAATCAATAATTAAATTCACAATGTTAAATTCAATTTTCCGATATATCATCTGTATACATTATATTAATTATAGAAATGCAATTTTAGAATCACGTATAACCCAGATAAATGAAATAGTATTAATTACATCATGCATTACGGTTTTATTCCAGTAAATTGTGAAAGTACCATCGTACCTAATATTGATATTAATTAATTAATACACTGCTCGTTGTTTTAATAGAATTTAAAATGTGTTGGGAGATTTTTTTATAATTTATATTTTATTTTAACACAAAAGTTTTAGTTTTTTAGTATCACAATGACAATTAACAATAGAGACAGTTTTGAAGGTGGATGTCAGATGAGTCAATTGACTTTTTCAAAATGTCAAGAATTATTTAAATTGAAGCGCAAATTTTTATACGCGTTTAAAAACCTTTTCGTTTTATAGTTACAGAATTGGATATTTGATAAAAACGGAAGCAGTCAACTATGAAAGAGATGTCACGGTGTATCGAGTCCTTGCAATGTTTCAGGTGATCTATTATTCATCTATGAATGCTTTGGAAAAAAGATTGTAGCAGATTTCTATTTTTATTTATATTTTAATAGTGACATTAATATATCTTTCTCATACGGATTTACATTGTTATGTAGTGTAAATTAAAGTAAAAAGAGATAAAATTATAGAATAGTTATAATATTATTTTGATCTCTTAAAATCGCATAATTAGACGAGTTTTTATTCTATATTGGTTATTAAATATTAATTGAGTTTCTTTTTTCTAACGATGACTGTGAACCCTTCAAATTACTGCAGTATTAAGATAATACTCATTTAATTACTTAATTTATTGTTATTATTTGACTACTTGATACGTATTTATTTATTTTGAATCTACATAAAAAAATACTATTTGGTAGTTACCAATTTTTTTTTCAAATTATGGTTGATAAATAATGAATTGTATGATAATAAGACAATAACAAGAAAAACGTGTTGGGGTAACTGTGCCTACAGTGCATATCTTCTGCATACCGTGTGTCTCAGGCAAGACTCAAAATAGGAATTTCACTATAGAATAAAATTGAATTGACCTACTAAGGCTATAAAATTTTCGTATTGACGTATACGTTACAATTAATTGTTATTGCGTGTTCCTTATTGAACAGAGTAAAGATATTATCCAGAGAAACAACTCTCGTAGAAGGGGAAAGTACGCGCATCCCATCTCGCGCATTGGTATTCGCCATGTTCTCAGGCTAGAGCAGACGCGCCATATTTGAATTTGTAATCGTTTCTTGAACAAGAAATTGTACAATTTTTGGATCAATCTAAATTGTGAAGAATATTGATTTGTTCAAAATATTTCTGTTTGATACTGACACTATTTTTGGAACAATAATTCTTGTGAAATTCTGGGCATTTATAAGTAAAATATTTGAAAGTACCACACACATCTCTAACAAAAACGTAGCATATGACCTATGCGTCTGTAAATTTTACAAAAATAAAGTTAAACGCACAGATTAAGCATTGGTTAACCAAAGAACCAATACGTGTGATTAGATTTTGTCATTTATATTAATATGTTATGTCGTTTGTGCGTGCTCACCTTTGTTTTTACCGAATACTCTCGATTCATTTTACGAATTCACATTTTACGAATTCATATGGAGTACATGCGAAAATCGACTTCAAATTCTTCTTACATTAGAACGGCTTGAGATATCTTCGAGGTTAAAAAAAATGTTAAAAATAGTCAACAAAATTTCAAACAAATTGAGTCGTAAGTTGACCACAACTCGCTTATTTACGGACCGATTTTCAAAATTCAAAAAGCATCATACGTGGATAAAGAAATAAAAATTTTTAGCCGTTTCAGTTTTGCATGACCTCGCGTGTTTTCAAAAGTTATAAGCGAAAAACGTTTTTGACAAAATTTCATTCGTAAACTAAAACGGCCATAATTTCTAAATTATAACAGATAAAAAAAATTTATTTAAGAAAAACGTTCCTTTTATGACCTTATTACATAATGTTTAATAAAATTTATCATTAAAAAAATTTTTTTTAAACAATTTTACATTGTTATACGAATACTGTAACTCCAGAACCATATTACGTAAAAACACGAATAACAAATCAAAATATTCATAATTTTGAAAAATTTTCAAATAGTTTTACTGTAAAGGATTTAATTTCACCCAAAAAAAATCTTCAAATGCACGAACTTGATGACTCACACACGCGTAACTGCGAGCGTTATGCGAACCAAACAGTCAATTTCACTTAAATAAACTTTGTTGTATTACGTTAAAGCGGTCAAGCCAATAAATCCGGTTCTAAATATTTTTTTAATAAATAATTTCTATTCGTACTATATCTATATCTTCTATATTAATATGTTATGTCGTTTGTGCGTTCTCACCTACTATCGATTCGTTGCGAGCGCACACCTGAATACTTTCGATTTATTTTACGAATTCACATGGAGTACATACTCTGCATTCATATTGATTACTCAACTGATGAATGTGAATGTAAGTGCTATTTATTGTTCATGACTGACTGCTCTTTAGAAGCTAATTCATTTTTGTGACTTAACGCATGCGTAGCGTGCTGGTTTTGTCTAGTAAAACATAAAACCTGCTCTATTTTTAAGACAATTTTTAACACAGTAAGTACAGCTTAGGTAGGTATTTTTAATTTTTGTAATGGAAAATTACAGCTTTGTTTGTTTTCGGTTAAAAACAAACATTATTACAATAAACAGCTGCGAAGTTTAGCATTAAACGTTTCTAGAGCCTAAAGACATTAATTTCATTAATAACACAGGCGGATGTACAACAAAAATTTTTAGGACCTTGCACAATGTATTCCAACAAACGCAAGAAGGTGTTAACCACACTGCATACCAGAACTAGCGAAGAAGAGGTAAGCAAAATTTACAGTGTTTCAAGCATATACATTTTTTAAACGAGTTATTAGAAATTCGATCGCGTATGTAATCTTTTGCTATACGAAGTACTGAAGAACATTGTGGAAACTTACAACAAAATATATTAACCGTAGATAGACGTGCACTTGGTAACTAAAAACCTTAAATTAGTTGCAGGTAAACTTACATTTTTAATATTATTAGAGAATACGAAACCAGGATGATGGTTCACTGTTAAAATCACCTGATTCTATAACAGGTGGAGAACACTCGTCAACATCATGTGGTACACCTAGAACTAAGTCAACTAACAAACATTCTTCTGTAACTGTCGATGTTCCTGCCAAACAGAAAAAAAAGAGGTAAGATTCCAAAAATTTACGAAAAATGAGTAAAGCGGTACAAAAGAAAAGTTAGGAGAAAACAGCCGAAGACTTGTTGCAACTCAGCTCAAAAAATTGAGCTGCAATATTTTATTCGTGGAATTCACCGGAATGGTCTTCAAAAAAATAATTAATTTTAACTTTCGTAAATTAATTTACTTCTAAATACATTAATAATAAGTACATACTTCTTGTTTATATTTATTAGATAATTATACATAACAAAAAAGAACAATGCCAGAGTCTGTAATTAATGCTAATTGCTCTATTTTGTCACTCTACACTGCCATTAGGCGAATTAAAGTAATTACAAAAAATTGTTCTAATGTGAGTTGCATTATTAGTTCAGCGACTTCCACCTTGTTGTGCCATTTTTGTTAATGGGATTTACTTCCAATAGAACAATGCTCGTGTTCCTTAATAGTTGGAATGTAATAATTGTAATAAAATGACCTAGTACTATACCAATGCATACCTGTCGGCAAAAGTAGCTTACATTTACGTACGTGAACGCTTTCACGAGTCGACACTAGATGTCGAAAAAGTTATCGTTTAAATATTATGATCCCTCCAGCAGGGCATATAGTCGACAGAGCGCGTTTGTACAATAGTGAACTTACACTCGAGTTCTCTCACTCCCGATGAGCCCTAAAAGAACGAAACAGCTGTCGGGTGATTCTCAGTGTTTGTTTGCTAATGTACAACTACTTGCGTACTTTACAAATTAAGATAAGGTAAAGTAAAGTAGGATACAGATAGTATGTCCTGGTCACATCTGAAATTAAACTCTTGTAAAATTAGACATAAGCAGAGATACTCTCCAATGATCAGAAGTAAGTCTCGACAAATGTAAGTCAGGTAGTGAGGAGCCAAATGAATAATCACCAGCACTTAAAACATTGTGGTTGTGACAAGAGTGTAGTAGACGTAGACCATTTAATAAGTTAAACGTTATCCAGCCATAAAATTTAAAAACATTCAATCTCGTGAAGGCATAAAGTTGAGCCTGTAATTTCATAAGAGATTAATATTGGAAACCAAGATAAATATTAAAATAAGTTGCATATAATTTAAGAATGAAACATTTAAAGACATAAAAACCGTATATGGAAATGATGAAAGAAACAAGGCAAAATTTTTAAATACAATAAGAAGAAGAATAAAAAAAAATTAGTTTGAAAAATCGACACGGAGAGCGCCCGACGCGGGAAAATTTTAAATAGGATAAGAGATTATCAAAGTTCCCATTGGAAAAGTTAGTTGACAAAATTATACGGTCGAAGTAATGACGCTCGACGCTCCAAATTAAACAAAAAAATAATCAAGTTAACCTAAAATAAAGTTACAACCAGATCAGCTGTAAACGACGAAGTGTTGCCCGAAAATTAATTGGAAGAATAATAATTAATATATAATTAATAATTATGCAACTAATAAATAAATAAATCAGGTCAGCTGAAAGAATAAAGAAGCAATTAAATGAAATAAATACAAACAAATTTGTAATAAAAAAAATTGAAGGTAACTTAACGAAGTGTTATTTGTGAGTGCGAATACGAGTCGAAGAAATCGCATCAACATCAAAGGCCGACAGCATCTTCAGAGAAGTAAGAAGTCAACGTCGCAGACCTGGAGAAAACAAACACCAGCAAAAAAACCAGGGTTAGGATACGAGAAGAAGACAACTTACCAAGGTTAGACTTAGATAATCATTTATTGTATCACGAAATAACGGCATTGTAATCCTTGACATAATTGTTAACCACATTTAAGCGTAAATTCAGAAAATCTTAACGTTAACATTTCGCGAACGTTTTCATTCGGTGCATGTCAAATAATAATCCTCGCGCAAACGCAATTGGTTGACCATAAACCCAAAAGTAACCCCGTAAGTTAACTTTTACACGAGTAATATCTGTGACCTACATAATTTGTAAAGTTTATTGTACCCGATTTTTGTAGTAGAGAAAGACAGAAGATAATTTCTGGATCTTAATAAATTTAAGAAATGTTCATGCTCAATCAGATTTTTATTTAAGAACCTTAAAGCTAGCCGGATGGAATATTTTGACTCCAAAAAAGGACAGAATATCAACATTTAAATTATTACGAATGACGATAAGAAAGAAATTATTAGTAAGTACACAAATACTTAATCATTCGTTTATGCATAGCAATACAATTCTTGAGAAATTTTAAATGGTTAAGGGGATATACAGAGGTGAAAGATATAGAAACACTTCTGTTTTGTTTGTTGCACTTTTTCCGGATCGGCAGAGAAACCGCAGTGTACACAAGCGTGCGAATCAGTTTTGACAAAACCAGAAGATGAACAACGATGAAGAAATCAATGTACTCGGTGCTGTGCAACTTAACTCTAATATTAGTTTTCGACAACTAAGTAAATAGGTGTCGAGTTCATAAAATTTTAAAAAGCATAAACCGATGCTGACTAAAGTCAAGAATTTTGTGAAACATTAATGGAGATACGCAATAATTATATGAATTTTGTTAAGAATATTTGCTTCACCGATGAATGTTTGTTAAATCTCAATGTAGTTTGCGGTATCAACATGTTGAGTGTCCAGCACATAATGCAAATCGAATTAAACAACTTTTAAATAAAGCACTTCCTAGAACCTGGATTGGAAGAGGTGAGAAAGTTACTTGACCACCAAGATCACCAGGCTTGTCCCTCAACGATTTTTTTTGGCTTTACATATCTTCAAAGATTTATACCGACAGAACCCACGACACAATTGAAGTCTTTAAAAGATAAAATTGTGGAAGTTTGCTTCAATATACCAGCAAATATTATTGCAAATGTGCAACGAAACATCTATTTGGGGCACTGTTTAACAGTAAATGGACAGCATTTTAACCAGCTGCTATAAGCCAAGCACTTTGCATGTAATACCTATTAGCTGTCACTTCTGTATATCCACAAACAAATCGGTCCTTTACAGGACCACTAACACATTTATAGAAAATGATGATTTTGTTACTAATTTTTTTATTTAAACACAGAACTGTGTTTATATTGAAACAATTAATATTTCAACAGGTTTTAGCTTTATAAACATTTTTTTTTCCAAGCTCAATTTTGCACCACCCTTGAGGTTAAGTTTATGGCGCGTTTTTTTTTTTCATGTGGTTTTCCCGATAAGCTTATTCCACCGTTTTCACTTTTTCTTTAGTGAATTACTCACTTTGTCATAATATTAATAGCCATCATCTTCATTCTCACTTATCACAGGCGGTTTGCTTGGTTTTCTTTTCAATAAATCGGTTGATCTGGGTAAAGATACAATCGTTGAAAGTTTGTCATCAACTTTGTCGTCTTTGTCATTTGAGTCATCTACATCTTCTTTCGCGGCCGTCTAGGTTTTCCCACGGTAAGTCTTGCACAAAACAAAACATTTCAAACCTGCTTTTTGATATCCACAAGCTCTGCAACAGTTGGTTGTACATCCACAGAATTCAATGTCCAGAACTTTGCGTGGTTTTGATTCATTTTGCACTTGATATGTTCAAAGAAAATGTTGTCTCGCTGCTCATTTTTGCAACCTGATCTGAAAACCAAAACTGACTTATCGCGTTTACCTCCCACAAGCTCAGCAGTGAGACAACATTCCCTTCAAACATATCATCAAGTGCAAAAGTGAATCGATGCACTTGGAACCAATGACAACCGATCAGGAACGGATACCACGCATACTTGTGCACTTTGTATTCTGTGGATGTACAACCAACTGTAGCAGGGTTTATGGATGTCAAAAAGCAGATTTGAAATGTTGTGTTTTGTGCAATATTTGCTGTGGAGAAACCTGCATAAGTGCGAAAGAAGATGTTTTCATAAAGATAAAACCTGTCAAAATATTAATTGTTTCAATATAAACACAGTTCTGCGTTCAAACAAAGGGATTTTTTACTGTACCAATAGATTAGTAACAAATAGCAATAGTGTAATTGAATAATATTTAGAAAAAATAAAGTCGTCATTAACCCGTAGCTGGTGAGGTCACTTTTTTGAGGCGTAACTGGTGAAGTGGGGTTTAATAAACCCCATTAAAAAATGCCGTTTTTTGAGAAAGACATAACTATGAAAAAGGTTTTTAATAACTTTTATATTAAATGACAATATATAAAATAAACAATAAGTAAAAAATACTGAATAATTTATTTTGTCTTTAGGTTACATTAGTTACATTAAACATTGCAAAGTTATGCAGCAGGAATACAAATCTTTTATTCAAGCTAGTAAATACATCGCAAAAAGGAAACTAATAACTTAAGAAGTATCAAAAATAGTATATGTCAAAAAAATATTGTGGTAAGTTTAATCAAAAGTAGTTTTTATAAAAACCTTATTCGGCACAATCCACAAAAACAACACACAATGCAGCTACCGCAAATAGGAATGCTGCAATCAGCGCAAGTGAATCTTGTCTTCTTATCTTTACCTCTTGGGCATTTACCACACCTAACTTGTTTTTCCAAAGGTTGTTGGTGTCTGGTACCAATGGGTTTTTTGAGCATACGTGCTATATTTAGCCGCAACTCACAGGGAAAATGACTGTTGAGCAACCTTACGTTTAGTTGAGGCTCTACAAGTTCTTTAGCTAGAAACTTTATTTCTAGGAAAACTAGAAAACAAGCATTTTATCTACGCAAGCATATTCACCAATAGAGTAACATTTTTGACAATTTTTTAGAAAAGTATTAAACACCCAAGATATTGCAGCGGTGGCATCAGTTTTTTTTCTCTTGTCCCTGTCCACATCATTGTCAAAACGATTTGGTGAGTTTTTGTTACCGAAAGTTGACTACCTGAAGTTTTGTTACCGAAAGTTTGCTACAGAAGGTTTGTTACG
Organism: Abscondita cerata; assembly: GCA_030710515.1. Classification (NCBI taxonomy): domain Eukaryota; kingdom Metazoa; phylum Arthropoda; class Insecta; order Coleoptera; family Lampyridae; genus Abscondita; species Abscondita cerata. Next base: position 44,713 of record JALBCR010001861.1, read on the forward strand.
GAAGAAGTTTTGTTACATAAGAAGTTTTGTTACCGAAAGTTTGCTATAGAAGGTTTGTTACATAAAGTTTGTTATATAAAGTTTTTTTACATAATAGGGGTTTCTGACTATGCTTAGTTCACTATATTGCAGTTCATGTTCTGCTATATAGAGCTGGAAATCTCCAGTCATCGGCGGGGAAGCATAACCCCGGACCACTTTTTGGGGTTCAAGGGCAGGAGCCCAGTCAAACATATAAAACTAAGTCTAGACATTAAAAATTAAATATAAAATAATAAAATATTTTTGCGATTTATGAATATATAAAATATATGTTTTGCGATTTTAAGATATAAAATATTACGGCGGGAAACCAGTATGACCTCCGGTATCCGCCGTAATTAGTCGACGACATAGTAAGAAGTATAACCTTGCCGCTATCGACGTTTTCCCCGATCTCCGTTCCCCCGATTGCACTGCCCCCTAAACAATACCTGCCCCCATCACACTACCCCTCCCCCGAACAATATCTACCCTTCATCACACAAAGATAACTATTATAAACGAATGTTACTTGAAATAATTGTTTGTTTTTGATTGTTTTGTTTTAAAGAAAGAAACTGTGCTAACTGTAACCTACCAACTAACACCGTTTACCACCAAACACATGAAAACAACTTAAATTGATTAAAACAAATTTTATAAAAAAAGTTTTTTTTTTAAAAAGAAATGGTAATAACTGTAACCTACCAACCAACACCGTTTACCACCAATCACATGAAAACAACTTAAATTGATTAAAAAATAAAATATTTTTGCGATTTTAAATAATATTTACAAACTATATTACACATATGTCAACAGTTTCAGATCTCACTAAACAAAAGCTAATTTTCGCAGATGTTCTGCAGCAGAGTGATTCTCGTTTCCGTACTCAGTCACGACGAGTTTCAATTTCTCAGCACTTTTTGATATCGCACTTGGGGTGGCTCAATGTTCCCATTCAAAAACTGCTGGATCTTGGTTTCTACAAGGGCTTGCTGACTCTTTAATCCGTTGATTAGTTTATATATTGTAGGGTGAGCTACATCAAGTAGAGATGACAATGCTCGATTGAAACCCTTGCAATTATTGTTCGTTTTTGGCAAATGTCTTTGTTTATTTTTATACTGACGCTATAGTAAACATAAAAATCATATGTAAAAAAAACTTCTTCCGTAACAAACCTTCTATAGCATACTTTCGGTAACAAAACTTCTTATGTAACAAAACTTCTTACGTAACAAACCTTCTGTAACACGGTTTCGGTAACAAAACTTCAGGTAGCCAACTTTCGGTAACAAAATTTCCCATTTCCGTCAAAACGAAGGCAAGCAGTGCTTCAAGATCTTCATGATTCGACTTGAAAACTGAAGAATATATCAAGATTCCCAAAAATGCTCTAAATTCGACAATGTCGATATCTCTGTAGTCATGTCGATCAGGGGTAGAAAGCATCAGCCTCACCTGTGACAATTTCTCGTTTGTTCGTAGAATGAGTTTGTTCAACATTTCTTCAGTAAATAAAAGTTTCCAAGAAGGAAGCTGGGTACAATACTTTCCCATTTGTTTTGCAGGGCCAATGATGCCTGGAAGATGTGTAATTATATTATGTTGCCTTGTGCGAACATTGGGGTTTGGAGGTTCTTCAGACCACTTGAATTTATTTTTCCGTAAAATGTTTTGGCACTTATATTTCTTCTTTTAATTTTAAATGTTGTATCTTCATAATCCGCAGATAACTCTTCTGGAAGATGTGTAATTATATTATGTTGCCTTGTGCAAAGATTGGGGTTTGGAGGTTCTTCAGACCATTTGAATTTATTTTTTCCGTAAATGTTTTGGCACTTATATTTCTTCTTTTAATTTTAGATGATGTATCTTCATAATCCGCAGATAACTCTTCTGCGTCAGATTGAGATAGCTCTTTCTCCGACTCACTTTCATGATCACTATAAAAGTTTGGGTCAACAACGCCTTCTTCGTCGCCACTATAATCACTCTCCAATTCATTACAAACATTTGTAACCCACTCCTCAAAACGAGGGTCTTCTACTTTCATTTTATGAGCAGAAGACGTAGAGGTCATAATTTAAACCTAAAAATAAAAAGTTACGTATGTAGTGAGTTGGGGTTTGACACACCCCAAATTGATCTTACACCAAGATAATACAAAAATCCAAACTTATTTCGCCGCGTCTGTCTCACACGTATGCTGACGATCAACTGACTGAAAGCTACATAAGCGGTGACTGATCTCCCAATACTCCTAACAACGTGGCAAACCTTTGAAGTTTTAATGGGGTTTGACAACCACGGCTCACCAGCTACGGGTTAAAATAATCGCAATGTTCATTTTTTAAATAAAAATGCTTTTCAACAAAATTTTTATTAGACAAATAGGTATATTTAGACAATGTATCATGCATAACAATTGTTTATTTTAATAAATGAACGGGTATTATGACGAAATGCAGCTCGGAGCACGAGCGCTATTTAAACTTTTTTTTAAGTCTTTCTGTCGACTTTGAAGAACAATAACTTTTATTCGTTAAACGCACAGTTTTTTGTCATATAACATTTTTGAAACTATAACTCAAAACAAATCCAATGACACCAAGTTTATGTCTGTGAGATAATCAGAACGTGAGATATAAAAATTTCAAAAAAAAACACTAAATCTAAGATGGCGAAAAAAAGGTTGATTTTAGGGGTGCGCGAACTTAAAGTTAAACTCACCGAAGAAAATCCTTTCGAATGGAGGGTAAAAGAAAGAATGTATTAAAAAATGGTGGGTCAATTCCTAAATGCACTATACTATATTATTTATATGTACATAGGGGGCGTTTATGATTCTTTGGAGGGTAAATATTTTAACTTGACATTTATTGGCGTTAATTTGCATATTCCAGCGTTTGAACCAATAGGAGAATTTGTTAGTTGCATGTTGTAATGCCGTTGTTGCATTTTCTAGGATGGGGGTTTGAGTGAAAATGACTGTGTCATCATCAAATGTTGCCAACGTTGCGGGAATATCGGTTATATCTGAATTATATACAAGGAGTTTAAAAAGAAATTATCTGGTTTTAACATGCTATATAATCTGTACAAAGCAACTTAAAATATTCTAGTTTGTATTATTAGATACATAAATTGTCCAAGTTCTTCGAAAATGTATTAACTGCAGTTGGTAAGCCTGCTTGACCTTGAGTTTCCGGCATTCAGATTCTGGCATTGTTGACATTTGTTTTCAGTGCAGTGTAGTGGCTACTCCGCAACAGAAAGATCAGTGTGTCATTGGCTTTTACAAAGTGAATCTGTTATAACAGTGCAACGTACTTTTAGACGCCAGTATGGCGGTGAAACACCTACACCCACTACTATCTGTAATTGGCTAAAATCTACCGGTAGCGTTTTGAAAGGAAAATCACTAGATAGACCGAGAACTTTTAAAGCTACTGTTGAACAGATGTTACCTGGCCTGAAGTGCAATATCTGCTTTTAAAACCCCGTTTGCCAATTTGTTGTAATTGATGGGTGGTAGAGTGGCCTTTTCAAAAACCGAATTGGAAGGTGGGTATTAGGCGGATCTTTTCAATGCTGATCATCAAGCGTTTGTGTAAGACCTTTTCTAGTAACTTTAAAAGGCTTATCGGTCTTTAATTCATTAGTTTTTTTTTGTCTTTTCCTAGTTTGACAAACATAAACTATTTGTGGATTTTTCCATAATCATGGAAAATAACCTAGCTTCAAACAAGCATTATATGTTGTGCATAAGTAAGCTAATGCTTTATCTGGTAGAAGTTGGAGGATGGTGTTAGTGATAAGGTCGTGACCGGGAGATTTGTTTTTGGGTAGTTTATTTATTACACTTTTAAGTTTATTGGGTGCAGTTGGGTATCTGATATGGGATCTGGTATGGTTAAGTTCCTTGCGATGTTAGTATTTACTTGCATAAAGTGAGTTGGCAACAGGTGATTAAAGGAGTAAATGTATTTTCGAGGAGAGAAGCAAACGCTGCAGCTTTTTAGCGTCAAAACTATACTTTTCGTTATTGTTTTCGGTAGTTAGTGTGGGCATCTCCTCCATTTAATGTAATATATTCTTTGTTGTTCTGCACATCCCTATATTGCTTGGACTAAGATCATCTATCTGTTGTTTATAAGAATTTATTCTTAGATCGTTTGGTTTCCTTTTGATTAGATGTGTGATATTGTTTACATGATTTTTGATTATTGGATTCCTCGTTCTCTGCCATTCGCGTCTCATTTTGCTTTTTGTTTTGTTAAGTTCAATTATGTACTTTGGGGGATAGTTGTGATTTTCATAGAATATCTTTTTTTTTGGTTTGCTGGACAATTATCTATTTTTCCGTTGATAAGTTTCAAATTGGGTTTTTTAAAAATGGTATTTGCAAATGATACTAGTACTGGAAGATGATCTGAGTTAAGTTCTATATCGGGAATGTCAGGCTAGTGGTCCGGTCGATAGGGATAGTGCAAATTTTTCAAGTTTAACACCTTCTGGATTTGTTGTTCTACAGCCCCATAGAGTATTTTTAGAGTTTATATCGCCGATGTATTGTAATAGTAGCCTAGTCTTCTAGTGTCACCTTTATCGCCTTTGTTTCTATTTTTAGATTATCAATTTCTTGCAGGCTCGTGTGTTCAAATTTTGACTTTATTAGAGTTGCTACTTTTACGTCTGTTGTACTAGTCCGATCGCTCCGATAGGTATGATATCCTGGGATCTTGAATTTGATGGTATGGTCTAGATGAGTCTCTGTTATACAGGCAATGTCCACATTATATCGGGCTAAGAAAGCTATGAATAATGAACGTTGGGTATTGATTCCATTCGCATTCCAGTTAAGGATGGTTAAGTTTTGTTGATTCATTGGTTGAAGAGGTTGCAGTGTTAATTAGGTTTAAACTGCTTTTGAGTTTTTCTGCAAATGACTGCGTAAGTGTGATGAGTTGTTTTAGTGGTAGTTGGTTGGGTTTAGTTTGTTGGTTTAATAACTATATGTGACGTGGACATCCACGGTGGTCTCCACCGCAGTTTGCACCATGTTAGTTGTCAAGTTGACGCTTGACGAATATCACTTCTGAATTTAAATAAAAATGGACTGTAACTTAAAAACGTTTTAAAACCATAAATTGAACTTTAATTAATAATTTAGAGATGCTTGTCTAGCAAAAATTTTCAATAATACACGACAGTAATTATTTAGTTTTATCTCTTTTACGTTTATTAATTGACTACTGTTTCTTAACAAAAATACAACTACTATTTTTATAAAACTAACAGAAACAAAATTATGTAGATGGCTTAATGAAGCTGCACTCTACTTCTTTTTTAACATTACGGCTCTCTCGGGTCTTTGTGACTACACAAACTTGTCCGTCTTTTTCAGGGTAACCGCGCTTCCAAACATTCCTAAAAGAATTCTCGTTTACTAGAAAGTTGATGTCCCCAACACAAATAGGTTCCTTGGGTTTAATCCATTTAGTCCTTAGCATGAGTTTGGGCAGAGAGAACTTGATCCATTTATCCCAAAATTGATTTGCGAAGAGTGACTTCTCTTCCACTGACATTGCAACCATTCATCGGTAGGTTCCACAAAGGCTGGAATACTGGGTCCGAAGACGGATCCACCGTTCAGAATATGGTTTGGTGTAATAGCCTCACAGTCCGCTGGATCGGTTGACATTAATGTCAGAGGTTGATTATTAAGAACGTTCTCCACTGATTTAATGGCGGTAAGCAATGTAGTGTCTCTTGGATACTTTTCAGTAAAGACCACTCAAAGACAGTTCTTCACGGACTGGACAGGACGTTCCCATACACCACCAACATGAGGAGCGCCTGCTGGATTGAAACTCTATTGAATAGACTGGAACTTTCCATTGCAAGCGATTTCTTTTAGGTTCACATTCTCCAATTGTAGCTGCAGCTTAGTTTTGCTTCCAACAAAATTCGTCTCATTGTCGGAGTGAATTACGGATGGCCATCCTCGAGCATCTATAAACCTGGATAGGGCTATTATAGTTTTATCAGTCGACAAGTTGTGAGCAATCTCCAGGTGTACTGCCCTTGTCACTATGCAGCAAAATACCGTTCCCCAACGTTACTCGTGCCTCCGTCCTACAGTGACTTCTACTGGACCCCAAAATCCAAGTGAAAGTAAAGGGGGGTTGGTACACCGCCAGTCGATAATCCGGGAGATTTCCCATTTCCAAAATGACTGGTTTTACTTTCTTAAGGTGGCTGATTAGACAATTGTTAGTAACTCGAGACACAGCTGATCGACCGTCCACAATCAAAAAACGTTGGCGCAAGTTGCTGAACACTGTTTCTTTTCCTTGGTGAGCACAGTTTACATGCTTATTTATTATGAGTAACTCCGTAAACTTATGCTTGTTTGGAAGTATAATTGGATATTACCTGTCATCCTTCATGTCACAAGCGGCTAAAACACGGCTTTTTCACACAGATAAGTCCATCAAAAAATAGAGGAGACAATGCAAACAGCTTTCCCTTAAGGACTAGCTTTTTACTTTGCAATAATTTGTAGTCTTCTAGAAACGCCTGCTGCTGCACAAATAAAAGTAAACGCTTCTCCGCTTTCATCATGTGTGATGGCGTAATGAGCCATTTGTGCCCTTTCGCTTTGACTCCCATAAACTTCTTAATTGCAAGTATCACCATTGCTACTCTCCGAACAAGCCTTTCATAGGAAGAAAAGTTATTGATTAGCTTGTCCAGCAATTTAACTTCACTCGGTTTGGACATTCCATCTTGCCCCGTCATTTTCTCAATATATGCAACAACTACGACTCCTTCTGGTTTCCTCTTTTCTATTGGCCAATTGTTTGCTTCTAACTTTAGATAAAGAAACTCCTTGAACTAACGGTAATCAGAATCAACAACAAAAATTTCAAACCTCGTGGCGTCGTCAGCACTAGGAACCCAACGCCAGTTACAAGGATCGCTCCCTTCTTGAATTTCGCCAACACGGTTTGCTACAAATTGTTTGAATTTGATAGCTGGAGATTTGATCCACATCAAGACTGTCTTTGAATCCGACCAGTACACAAACTTGTTGATGTTTACTCTGAGTTTTGCTTTTATCGTTATTGACAGTCGACTTCTCAATACAGCCGCTTGCAGTTCTAACTTAGGAATTGATAGTGCTCTAATAGGTGCAACTCGTAATTTAAATTCAACCAAAGTGACATCTACTCCTTTATCTTGAATTCGAAGGTGACTCACGGCAGCAAATCTTCCTCACTGGCATTTACAAATGTATGAAGCTCGATATGTCTTCTTTCCAAGTACGGTGAATATAATCTAGGAATGGTGATACTGGTTAGATGCTGCAGGTCTCCCACCCATTGTCGATTTGGACTAAGTTTAACTTGAATATAAATTGGTCACGATGACGATCCCGCCATAATCCTAAAATTCGTTCTATTGGTATTTCAGACTTTTCCATTAGCCTTAACGTTCCTTGAGCTCTTTCACTTTCCGGAATGGAGTGAAGTACTTCAATATTCTTGCTGGTCCACTTGCACAAATAAAAACCGCTGGCAGCACAAATTTCACTTATTTGTTTCCTTAGTTTAATGCATCCTTCTACGGTGTCTGTTCCGGTCAAACAATCATCTACGTAGAAATCCTCTTTTATTGCACAGCAGGCTTTAGGATATTTGTTGCGGTAAAGCTTCTCTTTACGATTCTTTACATAGAAAGCGGAGGAAGAAGAGGAAGCGGCGCCAAATATCATAGAGGTTATTTGGTAATGGTCCGGCTTCCGTGTAGCATCTCCGTCTCTCCAAAGAAATTGTTGGTTGTCGCGATCTTCTTCTCGTATTAAAACTCTGAGAAACATGCCGGTGATGTCTCCTGTTACAACATACTTATAAATCCGAAACTTCCATAACACGGTGATGAGTGGGCGAATAAGATCAGGTTCTTTCAGTAACATACTGTTTAACGAGATGTTATTCACCTTAGCCGCAGCGTCCAACACCAACCGTATTTTTTCTGGTTTTTGGGGATTTACACTCCGAACTGGGGAAGGTACCAAGTCTTTGGTGTCTTCTTAAAGGTTTCTTTACAAAACAACTTTTTGATAAAGCCTTTGCCTTGCAATTTCTTTGCCGTTTCCAAGTAGAGCCGACGGAAGTTTTCATCTTTGAATTTTTTCTCAACACATACTAAGCGTTTGTATGCCGCTGCTTCACTGGAAGGAAATTGAACATTATCCTCTCTCCAGAGTAGTGCAGTTTCCCATCTGTCATTAACTTTCCTAGTTGTCTCAATAAGTATAAAGCAGGCTCGCAGCTTGATTCATCCCATTCTTTTCAGACACTTGAACTCCAAAGTTTGCTGTTGTGAACGATAGCCGGATTACTTCATATAGATTCTCATCAATCCTGTAGCATAAATTGATCGAGTCTTCTTAAGGATGACTAAAATTTCCAGACACCGTCCATCCTAAATTACTTCTCCATCCTACTGGAGCACCCTCTGAATCCGTTACTATTTGTCTAGTCAAAATTAAAGAAGGGTTGTCGTTATCAACAATTAAATCTGGTACGACTATTGTTAGGTTCCTTGTCTTTACTTGCTTCAGGTGCGGCCACAGTTTCTTCACCTCGAACATGTACTGAGTATGGCTTAAACTGAAACTTTCCTACAGTCACCGCGGAATTTAAATTGTATATAGTTAAACCAGGTAGAACAAAGGAAACTTTACAGCTGACCACGTATGCATTTTTTTATGTACGACTTCTCCGTTTACAGCCACGATAGCGGTAATTTACAGGTCGTCCTTCAAGTCCAATGAACTCCGCCACTTCTTTGCTTATAAGTCTGCGACTCGCACCATTGTCAAGGAGGTCAAAAGTTTTCTTAGTTCCATCCTTTGACCAAAGTTAAATTGATGTTTCCCTCATCTGGTATTTCCTCCGGTAACATATTTATCTTGTCAGGCTGCACATGAAGGGAAGTGCTTCCTTCTGTTGCGTTAGCTTGCTCATTGCTTTTGTTTATCAGTTTATGGAGAGATCAATGATGTACCAGTTTGCAACCATTAACTTTACATGGGCGTTTATTCTTGCAATGCCGCACCCTGTGTCGTGGGTGAGAGTGCTTAGACACGAGATGCAGGCACAATATTGTTGTACTACTTTCCATCGCTTGTCAACGGTCAATTGCTTCAAGTCTGGATAGTTTTGTAATTTGTGTTTAACTAGTCCACATAATTTGCAGGTTTTGGAAAATTCTACTCTCTCTTCTTCGCCCGTAGCAGCATTTGCGCATCCTGGTGCTCTCTTTTTACGTTCTTTCCTTTCATCAATATCCTTGTCATTAATGGAAAGACGTATTGCTAGTATGGCGGCATCGGCTTTCTTTCCAATCCATATAGAAAAATACTCCACGTTAGGACTCCTAACAATATCTGCGTTTACCCACTCATACGATTGCGCAACATGATCAGCTGGTAGCTTTGTTGAGAATTCTATTGCTTTTTGTCTGCTGTGTAGATACTCTAATTCACCGTAGTTTTTACATTTTTCCACTAATGATTGGACCGCTATGCCATAGTCAACCAATGAATCAAGCTTGGTCACATCTACCTTCTTACATTCCATCACTTTTCCGGCTAGGACGTCCAGCACTAGTTCCGGTCGTTCGTACATTTTCTCTAGCGTTTCCCATATCTTGTCCAAGTTGGCACTTGTAGACATATAATGATTTACTGTGTCTTTTGCCTTTTCCTTTAAAGCTTTCATCAATCCTAAATGATTTTTATTCCGCGAAAAATACTGTTGAGTTCGCTGATACTCCAATTTAAATATGCTGAAATCGGATGGATTTCCTCCAAGAATTGGCAATTCGCTTGACGTAGTACGCATTACTAGATTGTATTGCTAAGGGACAAGATTTTGTAGTGCTGACATAAGATGTGTCATTGTAACCATTTCCTGCCCCGGTTTGGGTAGAGTTTGCTGACAATATGTACGTGACGGTACTGATAATGGCTGTTCAGGTGTGTGCGGTAGTATCAAGACTGCTGTGGTGATTGATTCTGAGCAATGTCACAGCTGTCAAATACCTGCAACATAGCATTGTCGGCAACTACACATTGAGAGTTGCGTTGATTATCGTCGTCTCCCGTTGGAAGTTTGTCGACCCAAATCTGTACCTGCATGTGGTTATGTGCTTCGAAATCTCTCTCGCTGAACTCTCGATCGGTAGTGATCTTTTCAAGATCAGCTTCTACCCTTAACTCAATAACTTTACGATTCTGAACTTCCGTGATTTCCAAAAAGTTCAATTCTATTTGGAGTTTCCCAAGTCTGTCCTTTGCAGCATACAATTCTTGCTCATACTTCTCCTCCTTTAAGAAGAGTTTGGCTAGCTGCCTTTTTAACCACCTTCATTTTGGTGTCATCCAGGCGCCGTGAGGCATTTTCTAATTTCTGCTTAGCGAGATCTACGTTTGCTTAACACCTGCCTGGAGAGTTTCGCTAGTTTTGCCTTCTTTTTCGCCTCAATTCGCTTACACTGAGTCATGTGGTCTTTACTGTAGATTCTTTTCGTGACATTCTCGGTGTTGCAGGAGATGCTACAGTTGCGTAACGAGGAGGTGGAATTCCCTTATTGGCTCTGGAACTGATTCTAATGTTTTCATGAGCTTCCATAATTACAAATCACTATATGCTTAGTTGAATGAATAAAAACAGAATGTTTCAGCACGGCAGCTGATAAAACTGTTTCAAATCCAGTACAAAGAAGACCAAATGTCAAGTTGACAAATATCACTACTGAATTTAAATAAAAATGGACTGTAACTTAAAAACGTTTTAAAACTATTTATTTATTTATTAATTTAATCGTATGGTACATCTTATATTAATATGTTATGTCGTTAGTGTGAACGCACACCTACTCTCGATTCATTTTCAAATCTATACGAAAATCAACCTTTTTTCAAATTCGTCTCACATTAGAACGGCTTAAGATATTTTCGTTTCGAAAAAAGTTTCGAGTTTACGACAGATGTGTCTTTATTTTTCGATTTTTTTTGTACGAGGGCATCTTCGAGGTTAAAAAATGTTAAAGATAGTCAAAAATTTCAAACAAATTGAGCCGTAAGTTGACCACAACTCGCTTATTTACGGACCGATTTTCAAAATTTAAAAAGCATCATACGCGGATAAAGAAACAAAAATTTTTGGCCGTTTCAGTTTTGTTAGACCTTGCGTGTTTTCAAAAGTTATAAGCGAAAAACGTTTCCGACAAAATTTCATTTGAAAACTAAAACGGCCATAATTTCCAAATTATAACAGATAAAAAAAATTTATTTAAAAAATACGTTCCTTTATGACCCTATCACATAATGTTTAAAAAAATTTATCATTTTAAAAATTTTTTTAAGGAATTTTACATTGTTATACGAATACTGTAATTTTATAACTCCGGAACCATATTACGTAAAAACACGAATAAAAATCAAAATATTCGTAATTTTGCAAATTTTCGAATGGTTTAACTGTAGAGGATTCAATTTCACCCAAAAATCTTCGTATGCACGAACTTGATGACTCACACACGCGTAACTGCGACCGTTATGCGAACCAAACAGTCAATTTCACCTAAATAAACTTTGTTGTATTACGTTAAAGCAGTCGAGCCAATAAATCCGCTTCTAAATATTTTTTAATAAATAATTTCTATTCGGACTACATCCATATCTTCTATATTAATATGTTATGTCGTTTGTGCGTCCTCACCTACTCTCGATTCGTTGCGAGCGCACACCCGAATACTCTCGACTCATTTGTACAAATTCACATGGAGTACATACTCTGCATTCATATTGATTACTCAACTGATGAATGTTAATGTATGTGCTAATTATTGTTCATGACTGTCTGCTCTTTAGAAGCTAATTTATTTTTGTAACTTAACGCATGCGTAGCATGCTGGCTTTGTCTAGTTTTAAATATTGTATTGTGATGTAAGTGTTATGTATGGTGCCCCAGAAGATTAGTCTAAACCTGTACGGTGTGGTGATGAAACCGTGTGCAATTGTGGATTGTTCGTCTTGGCACAGCATTTACTTCAAGGCTTAGGAAAACCACTAAAACCTAAACATGCCAACCATTACCCACCTTAGTATTCACATGTAATAATATTAATTAAGTGTGTCAGATTATGTTTTGTGAAATTGTGTTGTACATTTATTAAACAAATACCATAAATTGAACTTTAATTAATAATTTAGAGATGCCTGTCTAGCAAAAACTCTCAATAATACACGACAGTAATTATTTAGTTTTTATCTCTTTGACGTTTATTAATTGACTACTGTTTTTTAACAAAAATACAACAACTACTATTTTTATAAAAACTAACAAAAACAAAATTATGTAGATGACTTAATGAAGCTGCATTCTACTTCTTATTTAACATTGATCGATCATTAGATTTATTTTTGCAATCAATGTGTAGATGGCTGCCTGCGCATTTAACGCATACTAGTTTAAGGCTACAATAATTTTTGGTGTGGCCGTATTGCTGACAGCGGTGGCACTGTATGATGTTTTTTGGTTTTCTTCTAACTTCAACGGTTACTCTTGAGTGGTCGATTTTAGTAAGTGAGAAAATGTGTTTTGCTTGTTCATTCTTGGACAAATCTACTACACACCACTGGTAGTGGTATCTGTCTTTAGAGTATAAACGAGTTACTTATATAATTGGTAAAGTTTAAATTAGTTCGTCTTTTATTTCTTTATCCGTGAGCGAAAGAGGACATTCTTGATCAGCACTGATATCGGTCGTGCGTCAAACAAAGTGCTCATGCGGGAAATTTATCTTTCCGAACTCGTTAGGTAAATAACTATTACATTGCAAACCACCTCATTATAACAAATTTTCAACTATCAGAAAAATATCTCAAATTAACAATTTTTCTCGACCGAAAACCTTTATATAACGTTTCCACCAATAATGACCCTTAATCTCATAGTATGTCATTCATGTCGAAACGTTTTTTCGTAAAACAAACAATCATTGTTGTTTGACGGAAAATAATGTAAACACTGCTGCTCGTCACTATTGTCAAAGATTCAAGTTGCAATGGTTCAGAAACGTAAAAGGTGTTTCTTATCAGTTGGAGAAAGGCTACACATCATTAATTATGTTGACAAAAATTTTTCGACAAAAAAAAAATAAACATGGTTAATAAGTTTGGCATTTCGACAAGTTCATTGGCTACAATATTAAAATTGAAACATAAGTTTTCAGAAGGAAGTGGTTTGCCTTGAAACAGTAGACGTAGAGGAATGTGTGTTAAAGTGGTTAAAACAATGCCGAGACAAAAATCTTGCAATTAAAGGCCCTATCCTGCAGGAAAAGTTAGCGGTAGGATGCAGAGTTTTGTGCCAGCAACGGGTAGCTACAAAATTTTAAAAAACGAGATGGTTTTTCAAAAAATTGGTGGTGAAAGTGGTAGTGGCAATGAAGAAGTATGTGATGAGTGGAAAGACAAACAGGCAGAGCTGACCGCCGGATACGATTCCGAAGACATCTTTAACGCCGACGAAACTAGACTTTTCTATAAATGTTTATTTGACAAAATCTTAACATTCAAAGGCGATACATGTAATGGTGGAAAAAACAGTAAACTTTGCTTAACAGTACTACTAGGAGCAAATTGTACCGAGATCTACAAACTTAAGCCACTCATAATCAAGATATATAAGAAACCGCAATGTTTTAAAAATGTCAATAACCTGCCAACAGATTACATGTCAAACCATAAGGCTTAGATGACCAGTGATGCTTTTAGCAATTGATTTAAAAGTCTGGATAAAGAGATGCAGAAAAAAACAAGAAAATTCTTTTGTTCATCAATACTTGTACTGCTCACGGAAAAATTCCTAACCTGAAAAATACAAAAATAGTATTTGCTACAAATGCCACTTCAAAACTACAAACACTGGACCAAGGTATCATTCAAAGCTTCAAAATGCACTATAGTGTTAAAGTAAAATTTTATTATATTTTCTGTTTTTAATTTCATTCTTAAAATATATAATTATTTGTTATATGTTATTGTTCTTATTTCAATCACAACTGGTTTATAATAAACGCCTTCTTGTAAAAAAATTAATGGGAAATAAAAATATAATGTGCGGAGGGTTTGTCAGAGAGACTGACTGATGGAATTACATTTACTTTTAATAATGAGAAATATGGTATATCATATATATTAAAATCTGCAAGGAGGTGGCGCTCTGGTGGGTGTCCGTCCGTCCGCACGATTTTCGACTCGAGTTCGTTTTGTTTTATTACTGTTGAGGTTCAAACTATTTCTACCCTTTAGTGAGGGTGTATATATATAAAAGAATAAACTAGGAGATGTTTGCAAAATGTTAAAACTTCAAATCCTTTCCTCGTTGACTAGTTTCTTTAATCCTATATGTTCACATAGTGCATGTTGTCTGGGTTTAAATAGAGGTTTAGTCAGTAAGTCAGTGAACTGCAAAGGACTCATAACCTTCTTCACTTTCCAAGACCATCACTCTAACAAAGAAATGCCTTATCCTTATGTGTTTCGTTCTTTTGTAAAACTCCGGGTTCTAAGCTAGTCTGATGGCGGCTTCGTTGTCAACAAATAGATCAGGAATATGTTTAAGCTCAACAACTTTTCTATATAACCTCTTTAGCCAGGTTAACTATTTTGCAGTTTCGCTAGCCCCAACTATTTTGGTTTCGGTTGTAGAAATGGGAACTGAGGTTTGTCTTTGACTAAGCTAGGATACTGCTTCTCCGGCATATAAACAAACCACTCCTGAAGTAGAACGACCCGTGCTTATATCACCACTATGATCAGCATTACTGTAACCTTTAATTATGCGTATTTTGTGTCCTGTTTTGTACACAATTCCAAAATCAAGTGTACTTCTTAAATAACGAAAGATACGTTTGACTTTCACAACATCTACTGAAGTGGAATTTTCTAATTTTCTTAAAACGACTCCAACAGCATAAGCGATATCAGGTTGAGTGCCAGTCATGGGAAACATTAAAGTACCGACTGCTTGTCTGTATGGAAATTCTACAGTAGTTTCTTCAACTTGTGATTTCTTCCCTACTTCAATACTCTTTTTCAAAATTGGAGTCAAAACTGGACGGCAATCATCCATACCAAAACGCCCTAAGACTTTTTTTTACGCTTCTTAACTGACTCGTATAGATCCGTTTTTTAAAATTTCTATTTCTATTCCTAAATAGTAGTTTGACGGCTTGACCGAAATTTTAAATTCATTTTGTAGTTCTGAGATGAATGAATTCTTTATCTCGTTGTTGTTGCGAGCTATTAGATCGTCGTCAACATATTGTAAACGTGCACCTTTTGTATTGAGCACTACCGGGTTCGTTTGTGGTGAGAATACAAAATGTGACGTCACGAATTTTTATATGCACGCGGGTAGCTTCAATCGCAGGAAAAATGCCCAGAGTCGCTTTTGATAGGTCTATTTACACAATATTTACAAAATTAGGATTTTATATATACACACGGAATTTGATTATAATACAATTTGGTTCGAAACGGCGGCAGTGGAGACACAGCCATTCACTAAAATGGTATTGACGGTGTAGTATGGTCGGCGTTGAAATCCTCACGTGTTTACGCAACGGAAGGTCTGGGTTAACCCCTTGGTTCGGGTGGCGAGTGCTGGCTGCGTCGAGACCTGGTGGTATTGTCTCACTGAAACAGGTAAGTGTGTATTAGTCTTTTAGTGGCGGTCGTTCACGCCCGCTTTTGGAGGTTATTAAATAGCACGGATGTCTACGGCTATTGCTTGTTTTAGCATACACCCTAGCTTTTATTATTGTTGCTTACGGCTTGGCAACCGACGGAAGTCCGTCTCAAAGTGCCCCGGATGCCTGGTGGTTGTATTCATACGATGTTGTTTGGCGAGCAAGCCGAGTACTGATGCGAAGCGTGATGCGAAGTGCTGACGACGGCTTAGCGGCGGTGGTACTTCACCTAGGGCCACGGCTATTAGCAAGCCGGCTACGAAGTGCTATTGAACGGATTAGCTACCCTCTAGGAGTCTATAATACACAGCGGCTTGTCTTAAACGGAACGGTGTCGCAACTGCTACCGAGGATTTTTAGCCACATTGCTTCGGATGTGGGGTAAGTAGTTGTCGGTTATGCGGGTTATTAACGGTGGTTCTTTTAGGAGCTTGCCTAAGCACGCACCGAATCTAATCAGCGGATGCAGAGGACTTAGAGTTAGTATCTGCCTAAGCATGCACCAAATCCAATCAGCGGATGCAAGGACTTAGAGTTAGTGTTTTTCCAAAGCACGCACCGAATCCAATCAGCGGACGCAGAGGACTTAGAGTTAGTGTTCTGCCCCGCACGCACCGAATCTAATCAGCGGATGCAAAGGACATAGTGTTAGTTGCGAACGTCGGACTCAGAGGTAGAAGTAGAAGTAGTAATAGTCGTACCTTTTGGGGCATTGCGCTTGCGGTTATATACGGGGTTTTATCGCAATCGGAAGAGTGGGCAACGGTTTCATGGGGAAAATTATAAGTGGGGCGGTGCGCACGACGTCTGTTATGGATGATGTAAATTGTATGCCGGGAGATAATTCTTTCTCGGCGCCAAAATTGAATTATATCATTGTCGGTTTCTTACAATATATAGCTAACAAAAAGATGTCTACCCCTTGCTTTTTTATAAAAAGACACGGATCAGCTTTGCTATTCTTAAAATTAGGCTTATCTAAAAAATGTACAAATCTAGTATTACAGCAGCGTGGCTCTTGCTTGAGCCCATAGGAACTTTAAAGAAGACGACAAACTTCATTTCTACCATTTTTGTATCCTTCTGGGTGAGAGATGAAACTTCTTCATTGAGTTCAAATTACAGGAACTCTGTACATACGTCGAACTGTGTCAACTTTATATTTTCAGATGCAGCAATGCTCAAAACTGCTCTAATCGTACCAGATTTTGTCACAGGACTAAAAGTTTGATCACAGTCCATGTCCTTCTTCTGTGAATAGGCCTTAATAACTAATCTTATTTTGTACTTGTCCACAGAACCATCTGGGTTTCTTTTTATTTTGTATACCACCTTACACGGAATCGCTTTCTTACCTTGAGGCAAATCTCCAAGAACTCACGTGTTATTATGACTCTACCATTCATTGCTTCTTGGTAAGTCTCTGGTTTTTTTGTGTTAAGTATTTCGGACACTACTGATGTGACATAATCTTTAAATCTTACAGGCTTATTTATATTTTCGCAAGGTCTTAAATTTGTATTACTATTATTTACATCGGTATCATCTACATCAGAACATTCTGTATCTTCTTACACAACAGTTTCTTCCTGATCGTTGTTGTCATCATCATCACTTTTAGAATTTACATTTTTCTCAGAATTTGGAATTTGCCTAAGCTCAATGGATCTCCATGTAATTCTTTTATGGAATATTACGTCACGTAATCAAATTAATTGCTTGGATTTACTTAACCAAATGCGATACCCATCGTCGTTATCATAACCAACTAAAATTTTTTTTTTCGACTTTTTCTTTCGATGCGTTTCAGGAATATGAGCATAGAATATGCTTTCAATGATTCTCAAGTGTTTCAAATTTGGTTTTTTCTGAAACCATACTTCATACGGTGACTTATTTTCAACACTAGAAACTCTTGAACGATTTAGAATGTAAGCTGCTGTGTTGATCAGTTCTGCCCACAATGACTGAAGTAAATATTCACTTGAGTGCATTAACCACTTAGCAGTTTCTACCAGAGTACGATGTTCTCTTTCGAAACAACCATTTTGTTGTTGGGCATATGGCATAATTCTTCTATGTGTTATTCCATACTCTTCATATAAATTGTAAAGTTCTAACCCGACTTCTCTTGCCGAGTAAAATCTCATTACTTTCTGAAGCGTTTCTTGAGTTACGTTAACAGTTAATGCAAGCAATGCATTAGTATCTGCCTGTGTGAACAAGGTTAGATCTTTTTCATACTGGTTTTTTGTGCAGGAGTTGCTTCTGCAGTCTAAGGTGAAGGTAACATTAATTTACCTCCTACGACATCTGTAGCACTGGGAATGCTTCTAAACAAAATGCGGATTAGTTACTTTTTCCTTCTAGCAATTCAATATGCACCTTACTAACATCCATTTTTCAAACGTGAATCTGAAAGATAGTTTAATACGGGATCACCTTTAGAATAGATTTTTCAATCAAAATTTCTTCGTGACTCATAAAAACTTATATACTTCACTTCTACTACTGGGAACCACGTTCTGCTACCATGTTAAAGTTTAAACTATTTATACACTTTAGTGAAGAACTTAGCTTTTTAAAATAAAAGTTTTGATAACTAAATTTATGTTTGACTAAACTAAAATAAAACTGTTACTATGACAACATTAAAGTAAAAACATACAGGGTATAAAAGATAAACTAGGAGATGTTTGCATAATGCTAAAACTTTGTTACGGTCAGTTGTTAGGAAAGTATGCCCCTCAGTGGAGAGTAGGGTGCGGGTTAGGAAAGTCAACGTTAGGAAAGTTGAGTAACGCTGGAGAGAATAATCTGACCCAGAACCAAAGGTCAGCAGCTAACTGTCTGCAGCAGAATATACAGAAACGGGAAACAAATCACGAAAGGAATTCGACATAAAGTCAGAGAAACCTTCACACAATATTTATTCACCCCAATACACAAACAAATTGTGATAGTTTACAGCATTTAATAGACACAGATATATTACGAATACACACGAGTTAAAAAGGGTAACGTACAGCATTAAACATTCAGGTAACACGAAAATGACTAGAGCTACATAGAATTACAAGTTAAAGTAAAGAGAATTACCCAAATATTTACCACTGCTACGCCACTGTCTCGTATATGCAATTGATATTTCGCGTACTGAAGGTACGCCTATGGTGAACTTAACCTAGAATGTGTCGATTTATGGTACTGAGTAACGTTACAGATTACATGAATTTAAGGAAGACCGCGAAGTTTAAACGATTGTTCAATTTGGCCTGTCGGGGACGAGCTCGTGCCGGGAGAGTCAATGGAACTAAATGCGTTTGGTTTAATTAAGATTGAGGTTTAAATTCTTACACGACTTATACACCACGTAAGTATTAAATACTCTTATCTATAACTAGTTAACGTTCCAGGTATATTATGCAATTACACATTCGAGTGACAAATAATCCGCAATAAATTTTCTACGTTCGCGCCTGATAGTTGGTGTCAAGGGGTGACTTCTACTTGAGTGATAGGTCAACTGCAGGTTTACGCGCAATTAAAAATATATTAAAACCTCTGACCTTCCACGCAGCAATAGGAGTATTACTCTTGCTCTCAATGGTACTAACGGTTCGGAATGAGCCTCCACCGTGGTCTGCAAATCTGACGGAGTATTCGTGGGTAGCTATTTAGGCACAACGCCTCCAAAAGCCATGAGTAGACCCGCAATAGCCGTACAAGTTGACGAAGGAAAAACCGGAAGAGAATCTATTCGTAATAGGGAGACATAAACCACCCTCTCTAGAATAAACATAGGGATCTTAGCGATAGATAAACCCCGAGGGCAATCGTATACCTGATGCAAAGCTTCCCTAGCTTGAAGAATTCAGGACGTGCTTATTGAACAGTTCACGTGGAGCAGAACCTTTTAGCAACTTTTAAAAGCTACTTTATGCGGTATCATATATTTTACCTACAAAATAAAGTTTTTAAAACGTTAAAGGGTTTCAGAATCTCTTACTATCGGCCTGATTACCCCTTCAAGCGAGAAAATTTTCAGATGAAGGTTTATCTTCTCCCTCGTAAACGGTTGATTTAAGACAAGCTTTCCGGAAGCGATCAAATGCAGCGAACCAAACCTGGACAGTTTCAAGTTATTAACGCCGGAAACCAATACAAAGTAATCCCCGCGAAATTGGGTTAAGGAAGTGTGTACACAGGAGGAGCGTTTACACTTTGAACGTTACGAACTCCCCCCCGCCCCCACACAACTTTAAGCTTCGCGCAGAAGAATGAATAGAAATTTGCAAACATACCTTGTTGATCTAGAAAGGAAGAGGAAAAAGAGAAAAATGTTAACCACATTTTCAGAGAAAATCTCTAATCCAAGAGATAACCTATAGATACCCAACCCCACACTTATCAAACCCTACGGAAACCCAACCCCGAAGAGACAGACGGTTTGTCGAACCCAGAATAGCCAATCCGTTGACATCTGTACGAAACTCGCATGAAGCGTTTGATGTATCCAGCAACCAGGTCAAACAACACCCAAGTAAAGGAAAAGAAATGGATACCATCAAGAGAAATTGAACGCCGACAAAACTCGCAAGTAGCGATTACCAAGAAGCAAGGTAAAGAAAAGTAGATCGTCCAACAGTATCTCAACCAATCAACTAGACTTAGCCAACAGAAAAAAATATATAATAAGACAGATAGAAATTCTGACTAGCGTCCAGGACAGAGTCCTAAAAACCAACATGATTACTAACCCCAAAACAAAACCCACCTTAAATATAAACCTCAGTAAAGAAAAAAAAAAGAATAAACCAGAACAAGCACAGACAAAAGACAAGCAAAACAACACACAACACAAAGGTTGACTAGATGTTATAGCCAACGGAGAAAGTGACCATTCCTATGTCAAATGCCCAACCAATCACCCGAAGCAAAGGATCCTAACGAATACAAATCATACGGGTTCCCCAAAAAAACTTATTAAATATAACAAAATAAACTATATGGAACTGGAGCTGGTATATCACGAAACTCGCCGTAGCGGTTTGGTATTTTTCCCAGAAAAAAAGAAACAAAAAAATGACGTAATGTTAACCGTGAGCAGGAGTAACTCCAACTGTACTCAGGTTACCATTCATCCCAAAACGCTTCTCAAACCAAACAGAAAAAAGAACGTGTATTTACGTACATACACTTATTTCCAAAAAGTAAAATAACACGGTGAAATACCAAATAAAACAGAACTTTCGATGCATGTCGACGATCACGTCGTTGAGCTAATTAAGCAAAAAATTATCAATAAGTCCAGGATACCCAAATTCTAATTCCAGGTTGAGAAAAAAAAATTAAAAGAAAGAAAAATTATTGACGCAAAAGCAACTCAAACTACTTAAGCAATTTTGTTAGAACCCCTCGAGAAAACCATAACACCGTACGCAACAACAATAGTCATAATCAGTTAAGTCATTTCCAGGTAAGCATTCAGTCATATTACATGTCAACTATCTGGCAGAACAAGTAAGTTTACGACGCTTCTTCCGTCTAGGATAGAGTAAAGAGACATCAGAACAGTTAGGCTCCAAAACAGCAAACTCAGTATTATTCTTCTCCACAGCGGAGAGAACTTCTGGCTTCAGGTCCTTCACATGCCACGTGCCTAATGACCTCCCTAAGGAATCAGCCAGTTTATATGTCCACGGTGACACGATAGTTTTAACAGTATAAGGGCCTAAAAACTTAGGTGCAATTTTGGCATTAAAGTACTTCGAAGCGTCAGAAAGTTGAAAGTTACGACGCCACACCAAAACACCCACATTATATTTGAAATGCCGACGACGGAAGTTATACCTATTTTGGGTGTTTTCGTAGGCTTTCTTGAGACGTTTGAGAATGAACTCTTGGATAACTACATAACGTCGAGTAGACACGTTTTGATCCTGATCGGAATTCGTCGGTTCAAGAGAAGGTTTGTTAAAGAATTTGCCAAAGTTAATATGTTCACGATCAAAAACAGCAAAAAACGGGGTACATGCAGTAACTTCGTATTTGGCTGTTCAAATTGCGCATCCAATATGAGGAAGATTCACATCCCCTTTCCGCTGATTGTCTTTAACATAAGACGCTATCATGGTCTTAAGAACGCGATTGATACGTTCGGTCGGGTTGGCTTGCGGATGGTATTTAGATATAAATGTTATGGTCGACTGACAAGTGCGGCAATTGGTGAGGTGTGGTAAGAACGCGATTAAGTAAGTCATTATACTACTTATTTTGTGTAGGTAAGTCAAGTCCGAGAGAAAAAGGATAATTTAAGGAAGCAAGATAAGGAGCGGTGGTTTCCGTTTCATCATCAACAGAAGGAACTGGACGAGATAACGCGTCTGGCACTACGTGATCCTTGGTTTTTCGATGCCTAATCGTGAAGTCATATTTCTGTAACTGTAATGACTAGCGAACCAGGCGACCGGATCGGCTCTGCAAGCAATTGAGCCATAGTAGCAAGTGATGATCTGTGATGACAGTAAAGTGAGAACCTTCAATATAAGGCCTGAACTTAAAAATAACGAAGAGCACAGAAATACACTCTTTCTCGGTAGTGCTATAGTGTCTTTCGGTTTTAGTTAAGGAGCGACTGATGTAACTGCTCACCTTTTCTCCCTCTAGAGTTTCCTGAGTAAGAACGGCACCTACGCCATAATCTGAGGCGTCGGTTTGTATAACAAAAGGCATAGCGAAATTTGGACAAGTAAATATTGGAGCAGAAACGAGATGTTCTTTAAAAGCGACGAAAGCCTGTTGACATTCGGGTGTCTACACAAACAAAGCATTCTTCTTAGTAAGGGCAGATAGAGGAGAAGTAAGGGTAGCAAAGTTCAGTATAAAACGACGATACCAGCTAGCCATGCCGATCACACGTCAAACCTCAGTGACGGAGGTAGGGGTAGGAATATTAAGTATAGCAGTAACCTTGTCGGGATCCACCAGCAGTCCTTTTTCGTTCACCACATACCCTAGATATCTGAGTTCCGAACGACAGAAATGGCACTTTTCTTGATTCAGTGTCAAGCCAGCAGCGAATAAGCAATTTAGAACCTGTCCCAATATTTGAAAGTGTTCTTCAAATGACAGGGTAGCAATAATTATATCATCGAGATACGCAAAGCAATATGGCTCTAACTCTGCACCTATAATCTGGTCGATCAGTCGCTGGAAGGTAGCAGAAGAATTATGCAACCCGAACGGCATCCAAGTGAATTAAAATAGTCCGCGGTAAGGTACTGTAAAAGCGGTAAACGGTTTGGATTCAGGTGAGAGAGGGATCTGCCAGTAAGCCAAACGAATATCTAAGCTGGAAGGAAATTTAGCGTCGCGTAACCGGTCTAGAATGGAGGAAGATGTAGGGTAAAGGATAAACGTTGCGTTCAGTCACTTGGTTCAGCTTTCTGTAGTCTACACAGAACCGATAGGTGTTGTCTCTCTTTTTTACCATGACCACTAGACTGGACCATGGACTGGTAGAAGGCTCCACCACACTTAATTGTAGCATCTTGTCCAACTTGTCGTTAACGATTTTTGATAATACTGGAGAAAGAGGGTAGTATCTCTGTTTAATAGGTTCTGTTTGGGTGCGTATGCAATGTTGAACTAAAGAAATGCATCAAAGACCTGATGGTTGAGACGAGAAACTTTCAGAAACAAGAGCATTTAGCAAAGATTGTTGAGCAACAGTTACATCCGACTTTACATTAAGGGCGTCTGCACGGACGTCGTTAGTAACAGAATCAGTATTGAAAGACCAATGGCTTTTACTAAAGTCAGGTACAAAAGCCATCGCCTTTCAGAAGTCTATCCCCAAGATCAGTGCCTGAGAAATTTCAGGGACCACTAAGGTTTCTAGCACCTTGGTCTTTCCCTCCAAAGTATAAGGAAGAGAAATAGTACCGAGAATGGCACACTGCCCACCATTAGCTACGTTACAGAAAGTCGAAGAAGTTTTCCTTAAAGTGATAGGGAATGATCCAAGTAATTGCCAACCCATGCCACCCAAGATCGTTCGAGATGACCCTGTATCCAGTAATGCTTTAAACGAAATTCCCAAAACGGATACATTGAGAAAATGTCGTTCGTCCCCAAGAACACTAGCGAAGATAAAGTTCAAAAGTAATTTTTGTGAGTTATCCAGGTCATCAAAGGAGGTATCCGAGGATGTAAGCAACGTAGCTAGTGTGTTTGGCCGGTGGTGGTTTAAAGGATTGAGTTAAGAATTGACTATGTTCGATCTTTTTCCCAAGCAACAGCAGTTGAGACATTGACGAAACGTCGTGCAGTGCCAAAGTCGTTTGGAAACACGGTGTTAAATTTCGTGTAAGGATTCGAAGCTGTTGTTGTTCAGTAAGAGGTTCGCTTAGTCGCGAGAACAGACTCTGCATAGTCGCCATGTAGATACCAAACCCTTCATGAGCACCCATGGTTCGTGTCTTAATTTCGTCCAGCAGTCGGTCGTCGTAGTCGACTGGAAGAAATTCCGATTGTAGTAATCGCACCACATGTTTCCAGGAAGTTAAAGACTGTCGATGCGCCCTGAAGAGAAGAAGAGCTTTCCCAGTTAATAGCTCTGGAGCACCATGAAACAATTAAATTAAAAAAATTCTCCGAGCTGTACTCAATTTATCCAAACGAGTGAGGAATTCAGTTAACGATGTCTTGCCGTCCCGGGAGAAAGTCAAATTTAGCTTCGCTGTAGCAATAGATTTAGAGAAGAACGAAGGACCAAAGTAAGCAACAGGAGTCGGTTCGGGTTTGACATCGGAATCGGAAGATAATAGCCCAAGTTCTTCTTTAGCAGTTGCGGTCTTAGGACTAGAAGTGACAGCTTGACTAAACCCAAAAGTAGTATGTCGTTGTTTCTTGATCTTCAAGTCAATAGTATGGTGTAGAACAGTAAGAGAAAGCAAGAGAGCATTATTAGCTTCTTCGGTAGAGGTGGCAACCATTAGATTGCACCTGCGATTAGTATGTGTCCAAAGGGTAGAAAAACGAACAAAATTGGAAGTAGAAAAAACTCCATCGAAACTTTCCGCAAAAGTATTAAGCTCCTCTAGAGATGAAATGACAGCAGCTACGTCGGTTTCGTAAGCAATGTTATATTTAATGTGTGAAAGAGATTTATTAACCTCCAACTGAAGAGCACTACGTACCAATTTCCGTAGATTCTCCACCGAAACGTCAGAGTTAAGGCCTCTAGCATCCAATTCGTACTAAAGTTCGTTTTGTTTAAAACGATTCACTTCAAATTTCCACGCTTTCGACATCTTAAGGTAAGTAAAATTTACAACATGTAAGACTATAATAGAGCACAAAAAAAATTCAAGACAAATCCAGAAAAAAATTGAGAAAAATCGAGAGGAATACCAATCGAAAGAAAAATTGAGAGAAAAATTGAGAAAACTCAAGAAAAATCGAGCCCCGTAAGTTGGGTAGCCAATCTTCTCTGTTACGGTCAGCTGTTAGAAAAGTATGCCTCTCAGTGGAGAGTAGGGTGCGGGTTAGGAAAGTCAACGTTATTCCTAGAACCTATAGAAAAGAATTAAAAGAGAAGAATCTGACCCAGAACCAAAGGTCAGCAGCTAACTGTCGGCAGCAGAATATACAGAAAAGGGAAACAAATCACGAAAGAACTCGACATAAAGTCAGAGAAACCTTCACACAATATTTATTCACCCCAATACACAAACGAATTTGTGATAGTTCACAGCATTTAATAGACACAGATATATTACAAATACACACGAACTAAAACGGGTAACGTACAGCATTAAACATTCAGGTAACACGAAAATGGTTAGAGCTACATAGAATTACAAGTTAAAGTAAAGAGAATCACCCAAATATTTACCACTTCTACGCCACTGTCTCATATATGCAATAACACGTTTCAGTCAAAGCGATGTAAGAGAAAAAAGTTCCGTCCTAGTGTTATCTTTTTCTATCAGTTTTACCAACACGAACCTTCAAAAATACTTTGAATTTTAAATTATCACCAAAAGTCAACCCAAGCCACAGATTATTAACCTATTCTGTAGCCATGTTGATATCTTAATAAAAAATAAATTACAGTTACTTAATAAAACAAATTTAAATACGTACAGAAGACAGAGGTAATAGTAAACAATTTAGTTTTGAAAAAGACTGTTTGTAAAAAAAGCAGCAAAACGATCAAAAGAAGATAAAAACCACGCAGAACAAACCGAAACACAAAACTCAAACGAATAATTTTAAGGTTAGCTTGGCTTGGGTTGATTTTTGGTAATAATTTAAAATTTAGAGTATTTTAGAGAATTCGTGTTGGTAAAACTGACAGAAAAAGATAGTACTAGGGTGGAACTTTTTTCTCTTACATCGCTTTGACTGAAACGTGCTATTGATAGTTCGCGTACTGAAGGTACGCCTATGGTGAACTTAACCTAGAATGTGTCGATTTATGGTACTGAGTAACGTTACAGATTACATGAATTTAAGGAAGACGTGTAAGGGAAGTTTCAAGACTAATTCAGTCACAGCGAAATTTAAACAATTTTTCAATTTGGCCGGGACGAGCTCGTGCCGACAGAGTCAATGGAACTAAATGCGTTCGGCTTAATTAAGATTGAGGTTTAAATTCTTACACGACTTATACACCACGTAGGTATTAAATACTCTTATCTATCACTAGTTAACGTTCCAAGTATATTATGCAATTACACATTCGAGCGACAAATAATCCGCAATAAATTTTCTACGTTCGCGCCTAATAGTTAGTGTCAAGGGGTGACTTCTACTTGAGTGATAAGTCGACTGCAGGTTCACGCGCAATTAAAAAGATATTAAAACCTCTGACCTTCCACGCAGCAGTAGGAGTATTACTCTTGCTCTCAATGGTACTAACGGTTCGGAATGAGCCTCCACCGTGGTCTGCGAATCTGACGAAGTATTCGTGGGTAGCTATTTCGGCACAACGCCTCCAAAAGCCATGAGTAGACCCGCAATAGCCGTACAAATTGACGAAGGAACAACCGGAAGAGAATCTATTCGTAATAGGGAGACATAAACCACCCTCTCTAGAATAAACATAGGAATGTTAGCGATAGATAAACCCCGAGGGCAATTGTATACCTGATGCAAAGCGTCCCCTAGCCTGAAGAATGAAGGACGTGCTTATTGAACAGTTCACGTGGAGCACAACCTTTTAGCAAATTTTAAAAACCGTTTTATGCGGTATCATATATTTTATCTACAAAATAAAGTTTTTAAAACGTTGAAGGGTTTTAGAATGATTACCCCTTCAAGCGAGGAAATTTTCAGATGAGGGTTTACCTTCTCCTCGTGAACGGTTGATTTAGGACAAGCTTTCCGGAAGCGTTCAAATGCAGCGGACCAATCGTGAACAGATTCAAGTTATCAACGCCGGAAACCAATACAAAGTAATCCCCGCGAAATTGGGTTAAGGAAGTGTGTACACAAGAGGAGCGTTTGCACTTCGAACGTTACAACTTCAACAATTACTGTAACGCACAGCTTCAACTCATATGCTTATCGCATTGTCAATTTATTGTAACCTTTCCTACTGTACACGTGCATAGCATGTTGGCTCATCTAGTATTTAATTATAATTTGCAAAATGTTGTAATTTAATTAGACCGATAGTGGAAACGCAAGTAACTAGTAATGCGGCAACTAAAATATTGTTTGGTATATTTGAATATCCTTTAACCATTCACCCCCGGTGCACAGTTGCCCGACACAATGTCGTGATTCCTTCAGGTGGGGTTACTTGCAAAAGGGGGTGTTGCGGGTTACTTGAATGACATGATGCAGGTGAAGAAGGTGCCCCTGATCTTGGTCATTGGGATGCCAACTAGGTTGAGCGTCCGGGAAAGCCTCCACTTACTTCCGGTGACACTAGCTAGTTGTCGAAGAGTGTATTCATTTATATAATTACTGCGTGGAACAATTAAATAGACCTAGTTAACCGAATGATGACAAAGATAGGAGGTGAAGTCCCCCGGTGAGTACAAAAATATTTATTTGTTTATCAGATTAGTAATTGTGATTTTATTTGCAAATGTGAACCGCTTTGTGAGAATTCACGGATTTTTTATGACACAGACAACCCTCAGTAACGTACATATTTTACAATAGAAAGTCAGACGATTTCTTGCTGTTGTAGAACGCAAAACGCCAATTACAATTGAGGTTTTACAAGTCATTTGGATCATCGCCAAAGCTTGAAATCTGGTCACTGAAAAGACCATTGCAAACTGATTTAAAAAAAGTGGGTTTACTGTAACATGCAAAGATGAGGAAGTTGACATACCACTTGCAGAACTTGCTAGTACTAGGCGAAGAGTTCAAGAAGTATTGCACTTTCAAGAGACTGAATTCCAAGACCTTTGATAATGATTTAGCCGTCTGTAGAGAACTAACTGATGCTGACATTGTCACGTCTGTGTTGCGGGTTACTAATGCAGGCGAGGAAGAAGGGGTGAAATTGATAAACACGACTTTACAATAAAAGATGTTCGTAATGCTTTAAATATAATAAAATTTGTGTTTTTCAAAAAGAGGTTTGAGCGACAGTGTAGCCAAATACATCACGAAATTAAATTGCGCTTTGGATGAGATAACTTTAACCGATAGTAAACAGACAACAATTTATGACTTTTTTCCTAATTAAAATGAACAAAATTAAGATGAAGCTACCATAACCATATTGTTGATTTTTGCAATTAATTCGTGAGTTTTGTTGTACGAATTTTGATAATAGTAATGTGTTATCATTTATTGGTAGAAGTTGTTCGCTATAACGAGATGAGTACGTAATGTTGAGGTGAATAAAACTCTTTATTACGAATTTTAGACCAACCTAACCTCAATTTCATATTCATTATTTCATTTAATGAATATTTACTTGTTCTCTTGCAATTTATTATATCGAGATTGCACTGTATTACACGACTTAAACTTAAGTAAGCTATGTTTAACGACAATCGTTGCTATGGTTTTAACAATTGTATCTAAGTTTTTAAGTATCACTTAAGTTCAAGTTGTATTGGTGCAATTTTAGATTTGTAAACGATAGAATTCTGTTATTTTATTTTTTCTTCTTGTAAGAGGAGAAGTATCTATAATATATAATGGGATAGAATAAGAATAGTGATGTAAAGAATTGGTGTGTCGGGAGGCACAGGGGGGAGATATATTTAGTGAGGTTAATAGCGTAGATAAAAAGTTGAAATAATGGTCTTAAAAATAAAATCAATCATAACGTTGCATTTAAATTTATGAAACAAACAAAAACTTTACAATAATAAAACTATTCCAAAACAATACAGCGTGTTTATCAAATATTAAGAAGAATATTTACAGTATTCAATTAATAAATCTTTTATAAAAAAAACGTAAATTTAACAAGTACGACCAATTTAAAATATTTACCACATTTTACATAAAAACCATTTGTTTAATCAAAACAAGACTGAATCGATTTATGTTCTAAACGAAATTAATGCTTAATGGAAAAATAAATACTAAAATGCAGTCGACATTAAAACGTTTTTAATGAAAATTTAAATTAAACCACAACGTTTCTCGATCTTTGTTGTGTATACATTAAATGCTCTCTAATTAAATTTTATATCTAGTGAAACAACGTCGGTTATCCTTCATTTTACCACGAAATAGAAAAAAATTAGATTAAATTTGACTTGCGGAAAAATGGAAACGAACGAAGTTAATTACGTCGTACATACGATCTGGTTACACCCACATAATTGTGGTTGTTTAATGAGGTTTTTTCTGACAATTTGATGTGCTCGTGAAGGAAAAAAAATTTTGGGCACACTTTGTTCGAGGTTTCAAGTACCTTCATTTTTAGATTGAAAAAGTTTACCGTCAACAACTTTTCGGTGAAGTAGTGAAACTCAAACAAGTTGCGGAATTGTTAGTTTACTTAACCCAAAATCGCTGGTTTATACCAGAATTGTGTTCACAACGAATACGATAACTTTTAAAATAACTATTATTAAAGTGTCAAAGCGACTTTAATAAGATTTTAAAGTCACGTCACGAGCCTTCAACATGCAAATGTACTTATGACTTATTACCACGCAACTTAGCAAAATACATTCTTAGATAATCTTCCACGTTTTCACTAATTGGAGTATAACATTAAAGAACGAAATTCGAATAATTCAACGTTTAATATTATATCTGGCTTTTCGATCTTGAAACGAAATTAGCATAAACTGAACGAACAGTTCCTAATCCGATATCAAAGAAGTTCTTTTTAAATTGTTGGCTGGGAAGCGAACGCGATTAATTTACCAATGTTCACTGAAATTTCTTTTTAAATAAAGGCATAAAATTTAAATAATTGATTAATAAACTTAATATAAATTAAAACTTTTATCTTTGCACGTTCATGCGCTTAAAGCGTGCATAACATGCAAAGAAAACGGCGGAGGTAACGTAAACAGGATTTGTGTTGAATAAATCAACATTTTTATTTGTTACCGTTTATTTATTATTTAAAAAAATGTTTACATTTTCCACGTGTAAGTAACTACAATAAAATTTTAATAAAAAGTGTCGCATGCTTGTGCTTTTTCTGAGCTTTTTACTTTCCGAAAATATTGGTGAAGTTTTCACTTGTTAACACTACTTCTTATTATAAACAAGACTTAATTTTTTCCAAAAAAATACAAACTTTCCTTTATCTGATAAAGATGAGAACTTATCCGTCTTTAATTTTTTTTACCCTTAAAGGTGCATTTACTTACGTTTCTGTTACCAATCGTATTTCTTCAATATTTTTTGCACTCATATCTCCTGCTCTTCTTACTTTCGTTATTTTTATTATCTTGTTAGACAACAAAGTTCTAACATTTTGAATACGTAATCGTACAATTAATGTTTTCGATTTTCACTTTTATGCAAATTACCGGGTCGACAACGCCTTATGTTAGGCAACCCACACTACATCCAGCTTTTTGAACAAAAATACTACACCACGCCTGCATAGTATCTATAAAGTAGACGATTTTTTTTCTAAAATTATGAAAATACGGATGTGAGTTTTATGTAATGGCTATTGGGAATTCAATATAAGCGATACTCTATCTGGTGGCAGAAAACGGAACTATTTATTTGTACATTATTTTATAACCTTGCTTCTGTTTGCTATAAGATTTCCATTATTTGAATTCAGCTCATAGGTTGCCTTTAGAGTTTTTTCGTGTTTTATTCGTTGTTTTATAAGTATTATTTATTGGATCTATTAAGGACATTAATTAAGGATTGTTTGTGTATATGTATTTTTATTTAAAGACTATTAGTGCGATTCATAATTGAAATTTGTTTTGGAGTTGTTTGCTGCAAAAGTAAGTTGTCAATATAAAGTTAAAAAATATTTTTACCTATGGTATCTACTTTTAAGACAAAAATGGCTCAGTTAAAATTGAGTATTTTGGAATTTTTAAAATATGTTGGTGAAACCGAAAATTCTAGGTGTGTGGTAGAAGGTGAAGAAGTGCTTAATGCAGAACACATTATATTGTATGGAAAAACCATGTGGAACAATAGAAATATTAACGTGTGTGCTCTGTGTCTACAAACAAGTGCACTACAATCAGAACCTCATCAGTTAACTGGGCAGCTAAAAATTGTTGATGGCTTGGCCAGAGTAGAACAGATGGTATGTTCATGCAAAGCTGGAGCTGGTGGGCGATGCAAACATATTTCAGCTTTTCTTATTCTTTTAACCAGGTAGGTGATAAAGTGATTAATAATAGTTAATTATTAGTGGGCCTTTTGTACTTCCCTCTTTTTTTTAGAAAAATTTGATGGAATTAGAAAATATTTCTGCTACCGACCTAAAATGTGCTTGGTCAACTAGAAAAAGCACAGTAAGGGAAAAATACAAGGCTGTATCAACAAGAAGAATGCCTTGTATTAAAAATACCAAATCCCATATATTAACTCCAGGGATATCCAACGAGTCAATTTTGGAATATTTTATACAAAATTTGCCAAGGTCAACAATTGCAAAACACCCGTTAGTATTATTTAAAATGTAGTCAAATTCAGTTGATTTTAGTAAATTGTATTTTAGCAAATGAATTTTATTGTTGTATTTCCTTTATATTTAGAATAAAATCTTATACGACAGCAAAGGCAACTTGGTTTTTAAATAAATATTTCAGTACAGTCTAAAACAACTCTACATGTTGGAAAATTTTGAAACCACCTAGGTAAATTTTGAGAAATTTCTTCATGTGATGGGAAATAAATGGTAGGATTAAGAACTACGCTGAGTACATCTAGCATTTCAAAAAAATTATTTTTACATAACTGACCAGAGATACTGGATAAAGCAGCAAGTGTTACATAGCTCAGATCCAATTTTAACTTAGTCATGGTTAAAATAATTCTTTCCCTAATACTAAGCCTATGTGATCTTGTGTCATGAACTACTTTTCTAGTCATTTCTTCTAAACAGTTAAGAATCTGTAAGCTAGATATACCTGTAAAACTTCTTAAAGCATTATCTGTATTCAAAATATTACACAAACTTGTGATCTGGTGTGTATTCACTTGAACTTCAAAGTCACGTACATGAACCTTATCTTCATCTAAATTTTCAAGAATATTAGTAAACATTCACTAATATCTTCATTCAAATTTAGTGTTAACGTAACACTTTCTGCTGTTTGCTCGTTAACTTGTGTGTCAGCCTCAGAACAATCCAATTGATCACAAGTATCACTATATTCTTCATTTCGTTTGGTCAGTCTTTTAGCACGTGTGAAATCTAATTTCTTTGGGGTCACTGTAGAAGTGGGTAAATTTTGGGATGGTACAGCTATTTTTTTCAAATAACGACTTCTTCCTCTCCTCTCACCTGTATATAATGAAAAACATTGAGTATCAACATATTTTTAAACAAATCTATTTAAACATAGATACACACCTAATTAAAAAGAGCATATCCTTTAAAATAATCTTCTTGCTTGAAATGCAGAGAGCACACTTTCATGAATTTAGTCACTGGTTTGCCAATTCGTAGTTTTAAAATCCATGCTTTTCTTCTTGGAAGTAACTCACTTCCCATCTCCGTTTCAAAGCAAACACGTTGGTCCTTTTCGGGAGGAAATGAATGAAAACTCAACTCTTTGTTAACATCTTTTTTAGCCCAAGAATGGCACTGAGGAACACAACAGTAGTGATTGGAGCTCATTATGTTAATGTGCCTACTTAATCTACAACTTTTCCAACGAACAACTTCAAAACAAATTTCAATTATGAATTGCACTATAATAGTCTAGTCTTTGATAAATATAAACACAAACAATCCTTAAATGTTGGGTCTTATTAAAAATCAGGTGGAATGCAGACTTGTACTCGCTGATGCTGGCACAAATTTGTATAATAAATACAATTAACAATACTTAAAACTTATAGAACTACAAATATAATAAAAAAAAAAAAAAAAGCCAATGGTAACGTCTAAACTACAATCAATCAATGGAAATCTTATGTAAAAGATAATTGAGGTTATAAAACAATGTACAAAGAAGTAGTTCAGTTATCGCCGCTACGGCGCTACGATCTTAATTTGAATCCCCAATTATTCTATTAAACAAACCTCTAATATTGTAAGATCTCAAAAGCGATAATTGCATAAGGCTTCCCCAAGTAAGCGACTTACAAAATGTATAATGCACCGGATAACCACAGTCATATTGGAATTAATCACATAAATACATTACATAAAAAATAACATATAATACATAATCATACAGCAAGTTGCCGTCTCCCACTCCTAACCTCCATGCCTCCCGATCATAAGCTGCCTGCTCTTCTAGATCTCTGTCCCTCAAGGCTGCCCTAACACCCTCGTTCCAAGATTTTCGGGGGCGCCCTCTCCTATTCCTTTCCGGTGGCTTCCAAACAAATAAAAGCTTAGGCCATCTTCCATCCTCCATTCTTAGTAGGTGCCCGAACCATTTTAAGCTTCTTTTCTCAATTCTTTGTGTTACTGTTTCAGTCGCTGACATCCTATTTCTTATTTTTTCGTTTGTTATTTTTTCTCTTCTTGAAATTCTACTACTTCTTCGTAGGTAGTCCATCTCCACTGTTCGCACTTTTCTCTTATCTTCCTCTCTCATTGTCCATATCTCGCTTCCGTAATACATAACCGTTTTTACCATAACTTGCCCTATTATTTTCTTATTTTTTTAGTTATATTCTTGCCCCACTAAATCGAATTCAACGCACCCACCACTTTCCTTGTTTTTTAACTCTTTTGTTAATTTCTCGTTTACCTATTCCATTACCATCTATAGTCACACCAAGGTACTTAAATTCATCAACTTGTTTTACGTGGTTTTCATCATTCAAAAGTACATCGAATTTTGTATTGGAATTTATTACTAGATATTCCGTTTTGGTTAAGCTTAATTGCAGACCCCATTTTGCATATTCTTCATATAAGCGCTTTAGCATAAATTCTAAATCATACGCGTTTCGAGCAAATACAGCTTGATCGTCCGCAAAACTAAGTGTGAATAGGTGAGCTTCATTGACAGGTATACCCATTCCTTGGCAACTATGTTTCCAATTTCTTGAGCGCCATCTCCACATATATATTGAAAAGGAGAGGCGATAAACTGCATCCTTGCCGTAAGCCCTTGGTAGTATATATGGGATCCGATATTCGACTTCCTTGTTTTATGTAAGCTACATTGTCCTCATAGTACGCTTGTATGATTTTCATTAAATAATTATGAGTTCCAATAGCCTGTAGAGCACTCCATAGTTTGTTTCTGGGGACATTATTATATGCTTTAAGGAGATCAATGATAGCAGTATGCACTTCATCTTCTTTAGCTATTTTTTTTCCAGAAGTTGTTGAATAGTAAAGAAGTTATCGGTGCATGAACGTCCTGGTGTAAATCCGCTTTGGTCCTCTCCAACCTTATGTCCAATATTTTCACGTAACCTTTTCTGCAAAATTTTGCCAAACTGAACCTGCAGTTTATGCTTAGTTTTCTGTAACTCCCGAGGTCTCTCCTGTCACCTTTTTTGTACAGTGATACATTGTATGATGTTTTCCATTCCGATGGTATTTTCTGTTGTTGAAGACAGTTATTCATTAATTTAGTTATATGGTTTACTAGCACTATTTCACTACATTTAATTAGTTCAACATAAATATCCCCGGGTCCAGGTGACCTTCCATTTTTCATTCCTTTAATACAGTGTTTTACTTCTTCAACTGTCACTGTTCTAGTGTATTGGTTACATTAATTGTTAACTCCGTCTCCTTAAATTCTGCTCTTGTCTCAGTTAAAAGCGTTGTATAGTGGTCCTTCCATTTTTTAAGAGTAATTAACCGACTGGATGTATCTTTGTTATTTGTTTTCATATTTTTAACGGTTTTCCAAACTTCTGTAGACGGTGCTCCACCCATAAGGGTGTCAATTCGGTTGCAACATTGCTCCCATTGCTTGTTTCTTTTTCTTTTATTTTTAATCGCAATTTTCTATTTCTATATTCTTGGTGTGATAACCACAGTCTAAGATGAAAAAAGAGAAACCTTTTGTTGTTGCCTCGACGACGTCCGACTGTAGTTGACGATTTTATACCGTAGCCTGATTTTAACGTATCTTTGGACACCCTGCGATAGCGGGCGGCTTAGAAACAAAGTTCGTAGATACTTTCAACGTAGTTGGCTTTGTAAGAACGGCCTTAAAGCCAGGGTGTATTACTCGGGATTACGACAGGGAATTCAGTGCTAGGTGATAGTGGCGTCTAATGCAACTACCAAACGCCAATCGGTTAAAGCAAAACCAAAAAAGGCGTCGGGCTATGCTAGAGGTTTCAGAAGCAGTAAACTGAATTACTGGACCCAGAATGCCTACGAACTTAGCAGAAGAAGAAACTCGCACGTTCGTCTGCAACAAATTGAATTGCGAGTGAGTACTAGCGGGTTTAGAAGTAAGATTAGAGTAAGGTACCGGTTTCAGATCAACTTCGGGCGATGGTAAATAGTGTTTCAGAGGGATATCAAGAGAGTAATCAGGTACAGGCGGTTGGTCGGGTTTAGTTAAACAGGTCGGAATAGTTCTGGATTTGAAGTAAAAGGTAGAGAAAAAGAAAACGGCTAAATTTATATCAATTCTTATTAGGAGTGTAGCGGAAACCACAAAAGAGGAGATCCTAGTGAAAGAATAAGCAGGGATGAGTGACATAATGATAATTTCCTTATCATAATCCGTCACCAAACGTATGATCATTACAATATATTGTAATTAGTCGTAGGTTTACCGTAATTGTGTATTTGGTATGCGGTCTACCGCCATTTTGTGCCATTTCTCAAAATTTTTAGCGGGATGGCTTTTATATCGCAAGTTCGGTGGTGAGGGCTTGATAGAGGTTAAAAGTAAATTAAAAAACCGCGTGGGTCACATAATTTAATATAATCATCAAGGGTTGATGATGTCAAAAGGATTAAAAATTAATAAATTATATAAGATACACAGTATACAGTGTGTCCAAGATAAGGATGAACAGCATGAGGATTTCTAAAACCATGAGAAATACAGAGTCGGTTAAATTTGAAAAAACTTGTCAGTGTCTTGCAAAAGTGTTTCAATCCATTCATTTGCTAATTCATTAGTAAACAAACCTTTTCTTCGCGCCAAAAATAACAAGTTTGCTGCCGAGATTGCACAAATGAAGTGTACATTCGTACTTTTGCTTTTGCACTGCTCTGATTCCAGCTGTAGCACGTCCTCTTTTACGCCTGCAAAACAGATTGAAGTTTGTCTCGTCAAGCCAAACGATTTGTTTTTCTTGTTGTACAAATTGGTTTAAGGTTCGAACATATTTGGCTCGCCTAGCCTTATTTTCAATTGAGTTTGTTGTTACAGGCTCATAATGAACCTGTTTTAATGTCAATACTTTGTTCTCGAAGTAGTTTCCGATTGTTGATATACAAACAGTTTCTTGGAAAGTAGTCAAA
Organism: Abscondita cerata; assembly: GCA_030710515.1. Taxonomy (NCBI): domain Eukaryota; kingdom Metazoa; phylum Arthropoda; class Insecta; order Coleoptera; family Lampyridae; genus Abscondita; species Abscondita cerata. The sequence goes on from JALBCR010001861.1 coordinate 81,644, forward strand.
ACCTTACTTTTAATTTGTTTTAGGGTAAGACCATCATCGTCCTCTATCCAGCTTACAATCACATCTATTTCCTTTTCTGTGATAAATTTTGGCTTTTTTCCCTCTTTGACTAGAGGTGTATCATCTCGGAATTTGACCCACCGGGGTGCTGTTTTATAGAGCACATTTAGTTGAGTGCTCCAACGCCACCCAATCTTCTTCTCTATTAGCAGTAGTCACAATCCTACGCCGATCTTAGACGGAATGCTTGTGCTATTTGTTTTTACTATCTTGATAGCTTGTCGGCAAATAGGTCATTGTTCTGCATTATAAATCTGTAATTGAAGCTGGTTTTCTAAGCAAGCCTTATGTAACAAATGTCTACACAGTAACATTCGTGCTACTTGTCTTTTTAACATGGTCGATCGGTAAATGATGCAATTTTCTTTGAGCTCCATATTACAAGTCATTAACATAAATTACATCAATATTTTCTTTAAAAGTGCAAAACACATTTACTAAAATTACAAAACATAACCTTATTTGTTATTCATTTGCAAGTAAACAAAAAAACAATACAATATTCATAACACCAAACAGCTGATTTTTATTTGGATATTCTTCTCAAATACAATTGACAACTTCTCGAATTTAAATCAGACATTCTGAAATACAGGGTTATTACAAATGATGTACCTGATTTTGATTACATATGTCACTAGAATATTATGTATTAAAACCACTTTGGTTGGTACCGCTAAAAAGAAAAACTCATAAAGTTTTATTTACATTAATTTTGGTATGTATCAGCTTCCATATTGAACATTTGTAATTCTGAACACCTGTTATAAAACATTTTGAGTTTTTCTTCAAATGTAATTATTTTTTATATTTGTAAAACAAATAAGACTCAATTTATGTATGCTTGAAATCATGAACATCATTTGTAGTAACCCTGTACAATCAACGATTTCTTAAAATGAAATGATACTTTCTCAAATACAATTGACTATACTTAACTACATTTGATGCCTTCTCAAATTCAGTTGACAATTATGAACAACATTTGTTGTTTTCTCAAACACAAGTAACAATTCTTAAATACAATTAACAACTTTTAAAAAAAAAAATAAAATTGGAAAAGGTGTAGACGAACCAACAAATAAATAAACAAAAATTTAATTTACTTTCAGTCTCGATAAAACCTTCACAGGTTTGGGCGAAACGTCAGCCATATACGTAATTTTAAACCGTTATTTTTAACTCTACTCCAACTTTTAATCATAAATAAACATGTTTCTATTAAGATCAATCGCTGTCTTTCTTGACTTTCATGCAAAAATAAACAACTTCATTAGTGAATGATACGATGAAAGCCATTAACCATTGCAAGTATGGTCATTTTACATGTGTTTTATGTTTCTGAATTAAAGATTTTAGCTGCGTGCAACTGTTTGGAGTGAAGTGGAGAAATTGAACGTTCTCAGGAGTTAACTGATAATCCAGTCTTCATTCGACTAGAAGTCTCGTTCAACTACCTGATGTACGTCGACTTAAGGATTAATTCCAAGCAAGTATGGTATACCTTTAAAAACTTAAGTACTAATTTTTGAGCATGCTTATTACTCTCACTGCTCGTTCAATAAACTTCAACATTTGATTATTTTGTTAGAAATATCTGTACACTTATATTGAGATAAACAGAGTATCTTAAGTTAACTTACTTATAAATTATTGGATTCGCCCACTTTACCGATTTTGTAGAACTAACACCGAGGTTTTTTTGTTATCTTCTAAATTGCAAATATTTTGGTAGACTTGCTTCCGATATGCAAGCTATTTATCTCTTAATAAATATTTGCTCATAACAAAATCTCCAAAGTTGTGAATAAAAATCATTAGAGTCTACTTAGATGTTTCTTACTATTTTAGCTGGTGATCTCGTGACCCATATTTACCTAAAGGACGACATTGGAGGCGATTAATTTAACAGTGACAATTGTTTTTATAAAACTTGTCTTGTTCTACAAACATACCATCCTATACAGATCGTAAACGACTACGTTTGATGTACTTATTGAAGCCGTCACGCATAAACAGGTAAGTTTTAGTTTAAAATAAAACATCGTATATAACACGTGAGAGAATAAAGCTCGTGAGAAATGTTAATGTTGCATTTTTTTCATTTATAATATAATGTATAATTATTGTGCCATGACAACGTTACTTGTGCATGTGCGTAACGTTAATAAAAAAATTTGGGATAACTTTCCTTAAACAAATAGTCAAGTCTTTTGTTTAACGTGTGTAAACTGGATATTCTCGACACATCATTAATGTGTTATTTTTACGCTAAGAAAATGTCTTCAAGTATGCATCAAAATTGGACTTTAATAATTACAATACATTTCTTAACCTCACAATTAAGGCAAGTAACTTATTTGTTGGTTGCATGTAACTAAAAACAACAAAGGAATATTAAAAATTATTGACTAGTGGGGTGATGATTTACAAATTTCTATTACTTTTGGAAGCCTTCACATTTTTACAAATCATACCCGCAAGCCACTCGGCGACATATGAGCTAAAGGTAGTTTTTCTAATTGTTTTATAAATACTTAAATTTTTTTAGTTCTTTATCAACAAACTTGTAACTCTTTTCTTAAAGGTATGAATTGAATTCTCGCACCCATTAAACATAACATTGCTTAATTGACAGTTTTAGCCTAAAAAAAATCCCCCATTTGTAAAAGGTGAAACGTTAGGCAATCCTGCATTAAGAAGGCAGTGTTTTTGTTTTTTTAACCTCTACTGCAAAGTTTTATAAAAAGAGTAACATTATTAAATAAAATAGTAGGAAAAGGCATGATATATTCCAACAACATAATAATAAGCACAGCAGAGGAAATATGCGACAAAGGAACGAAGAAAACTGAACGGGCAATTAAATCTCACCTCGTTGACGGCAAGCGGCCTTGTAATTGGTAATACTGGAACAGTAAAAAAATAAAATCGACGGATTATTAAAGTAATTAGTTATAGATTTTGTTGTTCTGTTTCGAGGTTTGGATTTGCCAGTGGTAAAACTAGCGCTTTGAGTTTTCGTTGTTCGGATCGGTTTAACAATGTTTATATCGAGCGTTTTACGGGTAATTATCTATGTGTGCAATGTCGGAATTGGAAATTACTTTGCACGAGAGACTCTCTGTTACATGCAAAACTAGATTTACAAAAATTTTGTAACAAAAACATAATATAAATAGGGGTTGCACAGCAATTCAGGATGACTGGTGGTTCGTATTGTCTTTGTGAAATAAAACGTTCGAGTAAAGGGATTCAAAATGATCAATAAAATTTGGTAAATTTGCAAAGTTAATAAGGCGCCAAATGGAGATGATGTGGTTGAGGAACTTCTAGCATTCTTTTACCAAACCAGACCTGTAGGAAAAGTACTTTCTAGAACCAACCTTCAATTAATCTGTAAAATTAACAAAACGCGCACAAACACAACCGATTACGTATTCAAAAAGCTCCTAACAACAAAAATTAACATAATTTATTGTCTTTGGAAACATTTACAGTAGTAAAAAAATGAAAAACCTATAATCTAGACAACAGTACCAAAATTTTCAGAAAAATCTACAATTAATTCTTATTGATCACGTGATCCCCTAATTTACAAATCTGGCAATTAACCTAGAACACACAATTTAATATTGTTTGTGTCTTTACATTCATTACGTTAATTTTTATTTGACCAATAAGCACATAATCGCCCACGAACAGCACAACATAAATTGCATAACGTCACAACACGAAATTTTTGCGCAAACACAAAAAAATATGTTTTATTCAATAGTTAAACGCCAATGCACTTCTCGTCAGAAATTTACTTCATATATTAATAAAGTTAATTAAATTTTGAAGCCTTTTTATTCAATTTCAACAAAGTTTCAAGTGTTGTTAACAAATTAAATTGGTATTATAAATACCTTATTAGTTTGGGCGATGCAACAGGTGTAGGAAGAAGGCATTAGTACATATAAAGACGAGTATGTTGAACACGGACGTTGCATTCTAGTGAACAGGCGAAAGTCGTTTTAATTCTTTTTAAACAAAAGCCCCTGAAAAGGCACGTTACAAAGATTTCTATTTGTTACTAAACAATACGAAAAAGCACAAAACCAATTTCATGCCAACAAAGCAGAAAAAAATTTTATAAAACAGTTTTTAATAGCAAAGCACCGAGGAACAGACGAAAATTTCAGATATCCTAAGTTACATAGTATTCTGAATAAAGATCGTACAATAACCGCAAAAGCGACCTATGGTCACTGACCCACTTAAAAACACTTCAACAAAAATGCATTTAAAATTTTCCGACAACAACAAGAAGTTATATGCATATCTTTACACTTGGAGGGCTTGACGATAAATGAATCAATACAGTAAGTAAATATTTTTATATAAGGACGCACGCACCGCTCATACAATGCTGAAGAAAAAAATTGTGAACAAAATGAAATAATTCGCGCTAATTTTATTAGAAAAACAGCGAAAATCTCGAGTCTTAAACAAAGTTTAATCACAAAAAATCAACGGAATCAATCAATAAGTATTTCCAAGCAAATTAAAAGCAATGAGCATTAATAAGGTAAATAATAAGGTAAATAAACTAGCAAAAGCAAAAATTTTCAAAGAAAAGCAAGCACGTTAAATCAACCTAAAACTTAATTGGATTACAAATGTAACAAATTAAACTTGAAAAATCAGTATTGGATAGATGAATCGGCTGATCCCGCAAGAACGTCCCAAGTTTTAGAGACGAACATCAGGTAAGGTATAGCCCTCATGATTTGAAGGTATGCGAACGGATTATTTCCTTAGCCTTAAACATTAGAGAGACACGTTGCTTACGATTTCACAGGCACGGAAACAAAATGAAAAGACAAAATTCGGAACACGGAGTGGCACTTTTATTAGATTGGACAATCGTGCTTGAAGGTTTACCATGAACCCTGCCAAAACATCGGCTACAACAAATTCTTTCATTCAAAGACGAGTAATGTGGAACACCGTTTTCTAAACATTTGTACTTAACACGAACTCCATGTGTTTCGCCCCTCAAAAAAAAACCACCCATAAAGATTGTTTACAAAGACGTATTATTGTTAGGCTAAATGTTATTTAAAAATAAATAATGACTCAATCGATACCATCTAAGTGGCATTTGGTAGATTAATGGTAAAATTAAGTTTGAAAACATGTCAGTTGTCACATCAACATTCCGTTCACTATTCCTTCAAGTATTTATTTGAGAAAGTATGTAACGCTCAGTAACACATAAGTAAGTATAATTTTGGTATCGTTCTCATTCTGCAAGAGCGTCTAGGAGTAGAATTCTTTGAAGCTGTCGGAGATTAACCCATAGATCAAAACTCGCAAATTCAGTTTTCTTATAAAATGTTCTGGATATAAATAAGAAGGATGCTGTCTGGATCTCCAACAATAATTTTTTTTTGTAACTTATTTTAGATTTACGCGGGTAAAAGCCCGTTTTGTAGATGGTGTACTTGATGAGAAACTTTGCACTTTAAACTCCTATAGAATCACTCTCGTCTATTAGTGTAACACCCTCAATTAATCGTTTTGTTTAAGTACTCCCGAAACTATCTGTAAGCATTTGTTATGCTTCTTTTAGGTTATGTGATTATGGTGCATAAACAATATTGATCAAATTGTAATAATTTCTAGAAATCTGTAGTACCTAAGTATTTAAGTACCTAAGTTATCGTCTTTAAACTCTTCCACATTGCGAAAAAGGTAAACGCATTTTTATGTAACATATCGAATTCCTACCAACCAAACAAAATTGCAA
>JALBCR010001861.1:92500-114259 GCA_030710515.1 Abscondita cerata
TAAACCTCATAGTGTTAGTGTCTTTACGATAAATATCTATATCTATTTTGTTGCCAATTCTTGTCACTAAAGTGTCTAAGAAGGTAACTTAAGGTTTGCTTCTGTTTCATAGGTAAACTTGATCGTCTCAGATTTTGAATTTAAAATTTCAACAAATTGCTGAGGCCCGTAAATTTTAGTGTCTATGACTGCCAAAACATATCTACACCAAATTCTAGGAAAGTATTCTAAATTATTTTTTAAATCAGTTTTTATTTTACCCATGAACAGGTTAGCCATAAACGGAGATAAGCTGTTACCCATTGTTGTACCATGATTTTGTTGATAAATATTATTGTTAATATTGCTATTGAAACACGTGTCCGAGTAAAGTTTTTGATTAAAATTAATATTAAAAGTTTCATACACATGTAAAGCACATTTACTTGGTAAAATAAAGAACCCTGAGAGACAAGAGGCGAATTTAGTTTTTGTCGGAATAATTCAATTAAATAAATTTCAAATAAAATTTTAAAACCAAAAGTAAAAATTCACAATATACCGTGTGTAATGACGTATGCGCATGCGCAGAAGATTATACCATATTCAAAACTTTCTATTATTAAACAATTAAACTAATTGTTTCATAAATCCATTGCCAGTTCCAGTAAAAAAAAAAGATAAAACTTATTATCGATAGAAATTTAATGCTATTCTTTTAAAATAATAATATTGGACTGGGATTTGAACCCTCGTACAATTTGAAATATTATTAAATATTTTTTTAAATGTTTTTAATATGTTTGGTTAAATTTTAGAAATTATTACGCATTAAGTTTTCTAGCAGACATTGTAAAGTGTTCTGATATCCTGAAACCACTTTCCCCATGTTAAACATAATGCTTCAGATTACCCGAAACACACCATATTGCACCATTGTCGGATTGATACTTGGGTAGTGCACTATGTTGACTTAATTACTTAGTATATGTAATCATACTACTTAAAGTGTAATATAAAAGTGCTATAAAGTTTTAGTTATACTAGATTATATTTAAATCTCGTGTAGACACGATAAGGTAGCTCTTAACACGTTAGACATTATCGAATAAGCCTTAATTTATTTAGGTCATTTCAGCCATTAACACCCTCACATTTCAATATGTTTGAGTTTAAGCAAATGGAAAACAGATTATGCAAATATCTCCACTACAAAAACTCTTTCTTTCTTTGAAATAATTATTGTATTTATTCGTTAATTCTAGTATGGTTTACCGAAGTTAAAGAAATTTCAATCAAATTACGATAGTAGAATTAAACAAATTTGTAGAAAATTTTAAGTGCAATAATTAGCTAATTGAATTATGGCCTGATGAAGTCTTACTTAATCCAGAGTCGCGGCGAGCGAATATTAATGAATTTGCGATTCAAAGCAGACACAATGAAGCGTATGCTAATGGCCTAATGCAGATAATAAATAATCTCCAGATTAAGTTTGTTGGAAAATCATAAATTGCATTTGCATCGGCATCGACCATTTTATGTATTTTACGATGTCAGGGGACGTCGCCATTTTGCTCCAGAATATATTTGGAATGTAATACTGTGTACAACGGTTACGTAAAGCCTCCGGAGGTTTGAAATTCAATTCACAATGTCAAGATGTCCCGTCGAGGTGAAGCAGGTCCGCCTTCTTCCACCAAATTGATATTGAACGCTACTAAGTCTTCCACAAAAATATTCCCACCGATTAAATACGCATTTTGTTTAATTTTTTAACAAACATTGTTTAAGTTTAAATCAAAATTTGCATTTCAAATACTAACGTTCAATTTATTTTCTATTAAATACAAATAGAACTCGTAATCACTAAATTGGCAATCAAAAATATTTCGTTGAAATTTCCAATAGCGTACTTTAATTTTCAATGTAAACGCAAATATTGACTTTAAATTTTGTTTATTGAATCATTGTGCTATATGTTCCAATCGATTTTAAAGCAAAGTTTTTTTCATAATTTTTATTAAATCATTTTAAAATTGATTAAACGTTATAAACTAATCTTTCTGAGTGAACATCAAGAACTTTAATTTGGAAAATATTCAACGAAAAACGTTTCCTCTAATTGCAACTACCGACACTGAATAAGGCGTTTTGGCGTCAATCAGCGCTAAGAAGTTTTGGCGTAAGAACGATTATGAAATATAAATTGTAAAGTTTTTTTTATTTTTACAAATTTATTGTTTAAACAATTCTGAACTATAAACCTTTAAATGTGCAATTATATCATAACAAAAACCTTTTTTGCACTCACTGCATGTAAAACTTCTATACAGGGTACGTCGTCTTTTCTAGCGGCTAGTTCATTAGAGATAGGTAAAAGATGTTTATACTAATTATAATTGGTTTAAAAAGATCACATCGTAACATTATTTTTAACGATACAGGGTGTTCCATTTTTACGAGATTCCAAAAAATATGTTTTTTTTAATAGAACACTCTGTATCTTTCAAGTTCTTCTGAAATAATTTCTCAACCTCTACATAGTTATTTTATTATTTTTTGATTTGCTGCCAGTGTTGCTAATTGTTTTTCTGAAAAATTTTTGGTAAACAGGCTTTACTTTAAAAAATCATAACGATTTTGTTTTGAAAATTTAATAAACTAATTTTAGCACTGACGTTAGACTTGATGAAGGTCAATATTTTAATAGTAAGAAATTTAGATTTTGTGCTACCGGGTGTTTTTAAAAAAAATGCAAATTTCTTCAAACTCAAAAGGTCATAACTCATTTTTTCAAATGAAATGACATTTGTTTTATTTTGCTATAAAATAACAATATTTCATGTTTTTAATTTTTACTCAAGGTGTCCTATGCCTAAACTCCGTAGTTTTTGAGATATTTAATAATTAAATAAATTACATTGGATACTAGTAGATGCAACAAACCGCTTCATATTTTTTGCAAAAACATATCTTGATGTAATCTTTCAAATCACTGGATTGGCAAGAATAGACCCACCAGGTAACCAGCTAGATCACTTGATCTGACAAAACTAGACATTTTTGTAGGAATATGTAAAACAAATGGTGTATAACAATCCACCAACAACAACAATAAATATGCAAAGATTTCACCTCAAATGTTGAAAAAAGTGGAAAGGTCTTTTCAGCAGCGAATGAATTGGTGCTTCAATGAAAATAAAAAACATTTGAAACACTTGTTGTAATAGTTAGAATAGAATACAAAAGATATTTATTTTGTTTTTACAAAAACAAAACCTTCGATTACACATAATTACACTAAGAAAATAAAAAAATTATCATTATAAAATAACAATAACATATTGACTTTCAATTTAACTTATTTAATTTTTTTCTGTTTCTCCATTACTTCCCTCATCCATTTGATCCCTTTCCCATTATCCCCTAATCCTTTTATCTCTTCCTTCCACTCTCAATTCATTGCATCCTTTTTTCATGTGTTCTAAGTTTTCCCATCCATCTCCGCACAGTTTGCACAATTTATCATCGCCTTTCCACCAATATTTATTTTCTCTTTCTTTATTTCCCACTTTAAATCTTGCAATCGTTCTTTTCTCTTTCAGTCTTTCCTTTCCTATTATATAACGTAGTATCTCTTTTGTAATAATCTTGCAACACTTTTCATTATATTTTCCTTCTTTTATTCTCGATCTTCTCTTGAATTTGCGCATCTTGGTCTCTTCTCACTAACTCTGCTTCTATACTTTTCCTTTCTCTCCTCAATCTTTGTATCTCCTCTTCCATAACCTTCCCTTTCATAGAATAATCTTCTGTCTCTTTCTCTATATTTTATTTTTGAAATTCTATTCTTTTCCAACATTTGATTAATATTTCAATATCTTTTCTCCTCTCCATCTTTTCTTATACTTCACCGCTTTTCTTCCTGTTTTATTTCTTATCTTTTCTATTTTTGCTTTCTCTTGTACTATGTACCCTGATGTTTCCTTTCTAATCCCAATGTCCACTTCCAGTACTTCTCTTGTATACTTTCTAGTTCCACCGATTCCTTCCATCCCCACACCTCTGCTCCGTATATCATCACTGCTTTGACTATCCTCTCAAATAACAACCGTCTGTTTTTATCTTTTTTAAATATTTTTTTTTCTATTCTCCACACTTGTCCGATTATCATATTTTCTTTTCTTTCCAATTCCCTTATTTGCTTACTATTCTTATTATCGTATTTTAGTACATATCTTAAATACTTGTATTTCTATTTGTTTTTCTTCTTAATGCCATAATACTTTTTTTCTTTCTCTTTTCTTCTTTTTAAATTTTATGATTTTTGTTTTGCTTACGTTTGCCTCTAACTATTTTCTTTTAAGTATTTCCTTAGAGTTTTATTACATTTTTCATAACCTTTTTCAATTGGTTTCTTTTCAATTCCTCTTCTAGATCCCCAATATATAAAGAAAATAAACACAGACTTAACGGACATCTTTGTTTCAGTCCTCTTCCCGTCTTAAACATGTTCCTCATTTTCCCTCCCACTCTGATTCTGCAACTCGTGTCTTTATAAATTTCCTTTAACGCATCTGTTACTTCCTCACTGGTTTCTTTTTTTTCATCCTCTCCCACTACAAACCTTTTTCAACCTTGTCAAACGCAGCCCTCAAATCCAAAAAAATGGTATATACAATCGATAGTACCTCTTCCTCTTCTGAAGCCCATCTGCCAATCCGGAATTAATTATTACTCTACTTTCGTTTCAAGCAATATTCTTAGAATTGCACTATACACTTTGTATCCAACGTTTGTTAAGCTTATCCCTTTGTAGTTTTTTATTTCCCTCCTTGTTCAGATGGTCCTTCTCCATTTTATATTCTTTTATATGTTTTTCTCATTCTCTCCCTCATCCTCTCTCCTGTAATTCTCCATTGTTCTTCCTGTGTCCCGTCCGAACCTCTAATTTTACCCATTTTTAGATTTTCTATCGCTTCTTCTAATTTCACTTTTTCAATTCCTCCTCTCAGCTTCTTCTCTTTCTTTTAATTTTTACTATGTTTTTGTTTGGTTATCGTAGCAAAATTTTACAGTGTTCCTCCCATTTCTCCTTATTTATTTTTATTTTTATCCTTTTTTCTCTTTTTCGCTTTCTTTTTAAAAACCTCCAAGCTTGTCCTTTGTTTTTTATTTCGATGATCTCTGTTTCCAATTTCTTTTGTATTCTTTCTTTCTGGTTTTACACATTTTTCTGAACTCCTTTCTTTTACTTCTGTATTTATCTGTATCCATTTTTCGTTTTTCCACTTTCTCCTCTTTTTATTTCTCTTCTTTTCTGTTCTATTTTTCTTGTTTCTTTTCTGAATTTTCTTATTTAAGTAGCTTCTTTAATTTTTTGTATTCATATTTTTATATCCTTATCTATTTCATTTGTTGTTTGATGTTCTTCCTCTACTATTTTCATTTTTCCTCTATACTTTTTTATACTATCTTTTACCCATATCTTTTTCTCCACCTGTTCCTTTCTGTTCTCTTCTTCGTCTTCTTTATCTTTTCCCCCAAAGTTAATTCTAGCGGTTGGTAATCCGCTTTCTCTTCCTTTCCTATCTTGAAACTTTCTACGTCTTCTAAGCATTTTTCATTCATTATTACGTAGTCTATTACCGATTTTCCCATTCCTCCTATAAACGTAAACTCTCCCTTTTCCCTTCCTCCATGTTGCTGTTCATTATTGTCCATCCTCTTTCTTTACACAATTCTAGCAATTTCATTATTTGTATATTTATTTTCTTCATTTTCACTAACCGCCTTTTCTATTTCTCTTTTTGTTGTTTCCATTTCTTTTCTAAATATTGTTGTTATCATACATCTTTCACTAGTGATGTCCTTACATTGGTTTTCATCAACCCTGTACACTTCTCCTCGTCTTCTTTTTCTACTGCCGCCCATTCCTATCGGACACCTACTAGTATTCTTCCATTTGCTCTTCTCTTCTTCTCTATACTCTCTGCAAATTGTATCTGCAATGTAAATTCTTCCGGTAACATTTCTTTCCACTCCTCTTATCCTTTCTCCTCCATCCATGTTTCTACCATACCCATCATTATAAATCGCGTTACATATTTCTAAATCTTTTTCCTTTAATTTTTAAACACGCTACATTCTAAAAAAGAATTTTATTACAATCTTTTTGTTCTATTCTTTCTCCCCTTTCTTTATTCCCTCCTATTTTTAAATCCCCCCTCTCTTTCTTAGTTTTTTGTCATCTACTTTTCCATCTTTTCCTCCTTTTCTGACCATCTTCATTCCTCCTCATCTACCCACACTTTTTTGTATTCTACTTTCACCCTCTTACCATCTTTTTTCATTTTTTTGCTTCTTGCGTTATTTTTATTTGGACGTTTCTATCTTGTTTAATCATGTCATCGTTTATGTAAAATTCGTTACCTTTCATCATTCTCTTTTTCCTCATTATCTCTATTTTATCCTCCATGTTTCTCATTTTATTAACACTACACCTCTTCCTATTTTAATTGCCTCTTCAATCTTTGTTTCATATTTTTCACTTTCCTTTGTATCTCCTCTTTCTCCTTGTACATTTAGTCCTTTGACTACCATATTTATTCTCCTCTTTTCTTTCTTCATATTTTCTATCCTTTTTCCAAGTTTGCCACTTTTTCTTCTAATCTTTGACATTTACTTTCCAACTTTTTGTTTATTTTTTTTATGTCTTCTTTTATCTCTCACATTTCTTCATTAATTTTTTATCTGTTTAATTTTGTTCGGCATTTCTTTCCAAATATTTATTGTTTGTTCTCGTTCATTCCTTTTCTTTTTTTCTCGACCCTCCTCTTTTTGGCGTCTTTTCCATTTTTATTCTCTTTTTTGTATCTGACGTTGACCCCTCTGAATCCGACATTTTTTTTTATTATTTATCTTGATTTCAACTTAATTCACTTATAAATACCTCTTTAATTTTTAAATTTCTTTCTGTTAATTTATTTACATGAGAATCTAACGTAATTTAATTGTAATTGTTGTTATTTTCAATCTTTGTGGACGTGTGATATGCGCAATCTTATCTCTCGCACACCGCGCGTTATCTCCGACCGCTTACACTTTCTCTTTAATGAAATTTCCACTTTCACTATCTTTACCGTTATTTCTTATTATTTTTAATTACAATTCATTAAATTATTTTCACTGGCCCTATACACACGTCTTTAGTTCACCACTTCTCAACACCGAATCCACTTGTAGTTATTTTCTCAATTTTGTTTCTTTTTACAGTTCTTTTTTATGTATTTTTTTATTAAATTTACAAACAAAATCGCTATGATTTTTTAAAGTAAAACCTGTTTGTTTTTTTTTTCAGAAAATCAGTTGTAAATTAGCAACACTGACAGGGAATAAAAATTATTAAAACACAATGTAGAGGGTGAAAAACTACGCCATAACACCTTAAAAGAAACATGGTGTTTCTCCATTATAAAAAACCTGTTTTTTGCCATCCCATAGAAATGGAACACTTTGTACCGTTGAAAATAATTTTACTTTATTGAAACAAGAAGCCAGCCAAGCATTTTTTTAACATAGTCTGATGTTGTAAAGTATTGGAAATCGCTGTCCTTAAAACTCTGTCTTGCCCAATCAAGCAATTGTCGTGGAGTCATAATTTCATTTTCATAAGGTTTTTGAAGGGTAGTTCTTACTGCTAGACGCAGGACTACTCTTGTATGGTTCTTTGCCATGTGATGTGGCAAAGAAATATCATTAAGCTGGAATACCATACTCAGCTTCATGATATCGTTAGTTGATTTAATTTTTTTTGTTATTATATATATTGTCACACAGTCCCATGAGAAAAATATTTTTTGCATTTCGGAGAATGTGCCTTTAATATGTTGAATGAACTGCCCCTAAAACAGGGATACTGCAACAGAGTCCTAAGTCCAAAGATGAAAAAGTTACGAAGAAGAAGAATTTTGGCTTTGATGATTTTTCGGTTGCGGTGATCACTTTGTTACTACCGTATGCACCTGTAATTTGAAAAAAAAACTGAGATCTATTTCGTGTATTGGACATATACACTGCGCCACAAAATTAACGCAGAATTTAAAATTTTGTTGTGAAAAATTAATTTTATTGTTTTTATGGAATTATACCGAACTCTACACACTTATTAACACTAATTTACTAACTCATGAACAAAAAATTAAACAAAAAAACAACAAATTGCAAGAAATCCAAAAATCGCCATTTTTTTGGTCCACAAGTTTGCAAGTTACAGTCGTGTAGTTAACCTTAGTAGCGTGTATTGCTTCCTCGAGCATTGATAACAGCTTGTATCCTTCGTCGCATACTGTCAATGAACCTTCTCAACTTCTTCCCATGCTTTCATTAATCTAAAGAATTAACTCCGGGAGGTTTCTAGAAGGGTGTTGCAAGTTTTTAATCTTTCTTCCCACAATACCCCATAGATGTTGTATGGGATTCAAGTCGGAACTTCGTGCTAGCCAGTCCATTCGAACAATTCCCACGTGTTTAAAATACTGATTTACAATTCCGGCGATATGCGGTCTGGCATTATCTTGCATATAAATTAAATTACCTCCGATATACACAGCTGTGATGTATCGATGGGCTGTTAGTCGATCACCATTAATGGGTACCAACTTTGTTTTTGCTTGCGATGTGATGCCTGAGCAGACCATAACAGAGCCACCACCATATTGCACGGTTTCTTGTATGCATTCCTGGCTGTATTTTTTGCCAAGACGTCTATATACTATTCTACGGTGGTCACCACTATATAGAGAAAATCTGGATTTGTCACTAAACATTACTCTACACCAGTCGGCATTGTTCCAATTAAGATGTTCCTGCGCAAATCTTAAGCGTTCTTGTTGGTGCTCCCAAGTTAGCAAAGAACCTCTAGCAGCTTGATAAGGACGAAGATTGTCTTCCGTGAGTCTTCTTCTGATCGTATCCTTGCTTAGTTGACGACCATAGATTATAACAAATTGTTGTTGTAGGCAAGTGCTCGTTATGAATCGTTGCCTTAAACTTTGAAGCCGAAGAAATCTGTCTTCTCTCACCGTTGTAGTCCTTCTTCAACCTTGCCCATATCTTCTTTTGTGATTACCTGTTTCCCTGAATCGGAAAATAATCATCGGTATTATCAAAACAGCCACATGCAAACTTTGGGCGATGTAAGTTGCAGTAAACTCTTCCTCAGTGTTAGTGCTACTTCAACAGCACATTCTTGACCCGTAAGGTTTTTGGAAATCTGTCCGGAGGGATTTATTTTTAATCTTTTAAATGATGGTGTAAATAAACTTCAAAAAAATTTTTGTTTAATTTTATTCACAAAATCTGATAACATTTAATAACAAGTATTTCCCCTTCTTGCTCTTATAAAAACCTGTAGACGCCGTGGCATATTTCGTATCAGTGTTGCAACATAGTCCTGGTTCATAGTGTCCTACTCTTCTAGTAAAGCCGGATGCAGATGTTTCGGATTTCTTGGAAGCCTTCAACGCTGTCGTAGCTGCTGCATATTGTCCCATACATGTTCAATAGGATTCATATCCGGGCTTCGTGTCGTGTAAGCTTTCAATTGTCAATCGTTACCAATTCTTACAAGTTTTTACTATCTGAACACAAATTTCAACATTTCGGGCAGTATGGAGCTCGGTTTGTAGCATTCTTGCGGTACAATGTCGTAATCGTTGGGTTTGTATTTACAGAAAACGGTCATCTCTTGCACCTATGACTGTTCTAGGACTCTAAACAGGTCTTCTGGTATATTCTCCTGTCTAGTTAAAACGTGCCCAAGAACAACTGATGGCACATCAATGATACCAGCGACGAGTTTTTGGGAACGGCCGTTTCGCAATAAAATAAAAATATATTTAAAAAAATAAAATTTTTCTCTTACTTCACCTAGCCTACTATTTAAATTATCTTTTTCTTAGTTTCATAATGCAAGAAAAAGTGCCGCAATGTGAGAACCGACTTTGTTAAGAGTCCCTAGTGACTTATCAGCAAAATCAAAAAAACAATATTACTTGCAATTTGTGATTATATTTGTTAATCCAACCAACAATAAGAAAGAACCTGTAAATTAATAGTTTAGAATTTGGTCTGGACCCCTTCTAGGTAGGGGTGAAGTACAAAAAATCAACTCCAATTGGCGACGTTTTGCTCTCTGTGTGAGAGCTTTATCAAGGCTTATTCAATAATGAGTTGATAGTCATCAGGAAGGGGTCTTATTAATTTAAAAAACTTTGGAGAAGACCTCACCTGAATTTCTAAATTTTCCCACATGCCATAGTTCTCAATCAACTACAAACAACCTTGGCGAAGTAAATAATTAGAATACATCAACAAACAAAGTGGAAACTCTAAGTACATTAATTTTGTGTAGTATATTACCGCGAAACGGTAAAACATAGACAAATCTATGCAAAGGCAAACACAAAAAATCCTCACAAAATGTTTTTGTTGAGTTTACTTCTTGACATAATATACTTAAATAATAATAATATGAGATTGCTGAAAATAGAAATAATGTCACTCATACAAAAATATCAAATTCTTTAGCAAAACCAACAATTACCAGCAAGTGTCACATATTGCGGTAGATTACTTACTTCGCATATAAATAAATTATGTTTTATCTATGAGACATTATTTTAATTTGTTTATTTAATTTATAATCACATGGTCTGTATATCCGTTCCCAAATAAAAGAATTAGTTATACACATAGAATTTAATTATTTTACATAAAAGGTTTCTTTTACAAAAATTTTACATGTTTGATTGTATTTGTCATACGACGCATTAATTACAAATAGAAAGAAAATACGTTCTTATAACCGACCTTATATCGATTAGAAATTCGACACCTGTGTATCAATATTTCTTGTCTTCTAATCGTTGGGTGCACCAATCAGTTATGTTGTACCGGCTGAGTAATTAATTGTTGTAACACTTTTTACTTATTATCAAAGGAAGTTTATTTTATTTAACTATTGGCGGTTTTT
Organism: Abscondita cerata; assembly: GCA_030710515.1. Classification (NCBI taxonomy): domain Eukaryota; kingdom Metazoa; phylum Arthropoda; class Insecta; order Coleoptera; family Lampyridae; genus Abscondita; species Abscondita cerata. The sequence continues at coordinate 103,518 of JALBCR010001861.1, forward strand.
TATTGTATTTCAAAAACTATGCGTGTTGCTTCTTTCGTTCTCGAAGTACCAAACCATTCCTTCGCGTTGGGATTTGAATTTCCCCTCTTTCACTTTCCTCACTTCAAACGTTAGATTTTTAAAATGTTTTTTCTCACTCCTACTTCCACACTGCTCAAACTGTTTCGTTATGTTTTTTACACATAGTTATTTTTATCACGGAAACTAATTTTGATACACTTTTTACGAGCTTTCATAATATTATCGCGACACAAAACTTATTTATTATCTTTGTTTCTTTAATTAAACAGAAATTAATCTTTTATGTCTAAATTAAATTTTTTGATTAGTATTAATTAATTATGGTTTATAAAATACAAATTGGTTTTTTAGAAAACTCTTGTCTACAAATTAAATTTAATTTCGTTTCTAATTTAAATGTAAATTCTCATTCCAAATTTTTATTCTTTCATTTCTTATTTAAACGAAATTTTTGTTTATTTATTCATAAAATAACTTTTTCACTGCGATATGTTCAAGTTCCAGCTCAAAACAAGTCACACATTTACCGGCAGCCATGTCAACAACTATACACTTTAGTCTCTTCAGTCCTGATCAGCAGCAGCTTTTTTAACAGCCATACTCTCCAGTCTCTTTAGCAATGAGTTCTAATCAGCAGGGTGAGCAATTACTGAGATGACCTCTTGATGATAGCACTACCAGAAATAAAAGTCCACGAATCAACGTTCTGGGCCAATTGATTCGGAATGAACATAATTTTTAGAAACTCTCTCCTCCTCGTCGTGAAATAGAACAGCTGTTGGTCTATATTTTGCAATATTATTTAATTTTAATTAGTAAATGATTAACTATAAATTAAAAAATAGTTCTTACTTACCGTAAAGTTATCATTATTCTTTCTTCTAGAGGTACAGCCTCTCGCATGTTTCTGTCATTTCTCAAAAGGTGTGGTCTTAAAAAATGTTACTTCTTACATAATCAAACAATAAAAAATCTTCCTTGTCTGAAAAAACCCAACCCATCTAGTACCGTTTACTCCATCATTTTAAATGAGATCTTACAAAACGATACGACTACACTTACGACTCGTGTGCGAATTTAGTTGTTTCTTATGTGGCTTCAGGTTGTGATGGTGGAACTTTACTTTATCATTATTTTTCTATACAGAGTGTCCCGATATTCCATGTACATAGTGTAGGTTTCTGGGACTAAAATATGCCGATTTAACCAAAATTACCTTAGTCTAAAAGTTGATAGTTCTTGAAATACAAAGCGTTAATTTTATTAGTTTTTATTAATTTTTTTTGAATAATTTTCGTAATAGCTGTACTATTTCCACAAAGTCGGGGGGTTCTTTGAGATTAAAACCAGTATAATGGTTTTTGATTTTATCCTCTACCTGAAGAAATCATTAACTACAATTTCAGAAAATTTTGTGGGGGTAGTTTTTCTTCCAATTTGTTCTTTTCCTTTTCATTGGTGATAATGTATAAAATTTGTTCACTTGGTAGGTAAATTTACCCTGGTACTTAGACAATTTAAGTTACATTTGAGCATTCCTGTAAAAAATTACTGTATTTAAGAATTTCGAGTTTCTCTAAGTTGGTTAAAACGTTTTTTTTTTCTTTTTTCTTTTCTAATTGTGCCTTTGACATAGAAAGTGGAGATAAACTTCGGTTAGTACGCGCTAGTAACGAAAATAAACCCTATGCTAAGTTCCTAATATTAAAAAAGGATTTATTAACCGGCATCTTCTACGTCTTGATTTATAACCATTGTTAACTGTGCAATTCTATTGCCAAGTTTTCACGTTTAGGAACTCCCACCAGGTAATGTTTGATTGAAATGAATAAAATTCAAGCAATTTATCTAATTATGGTTGCTTAATTGAGTAATAATATCAAAAATACTTTGGAAAATAGGCTTTATTCACCTGCTTTGTAAAACCGGCTACTACCTGTCCATTCAATATCTATTGAAGGTAAACTGGTTGACACCTGGACTTATCTACATATCCAACCGATGACATCTTTGTTCCCGCTTCTTTCTTCTACCTGTTTATGTTACCACTCATCCATTTTGAAATACGAGCCGACTACTCTTCATCGTAATTATTGATAAGCCAGAAGAGTTAAAATTGTGCATGTTCTAAGTTATTAATTTATTTAAAACGCTATTGTATCAGTATTCTGACGTAAATTTACCTAGATAATTTTTGAGTTTTATATTTGATTGATGAGATTTGAAAGATCTTTCAAAAATAAATATCATTTATCATTCCTGTTAGATTTATCGTTGATTACCAGTACGCAACGTAAATTTTTATATTTAACGTCAGTAAAGCCACTCTTATTTGTGTGAGCTCTTTAACATTCAATTATCTGTTTTTCTCCGTTGATTACTAAATTATTCTCCGACTACGCCCTTCCAGTGGCTTATTGTACAGAAGGGTTATTACTAAATTTAACGTTTGTATTTAATCGTTTCTAAAATAACTAGTATCGTGTAGCTTCCTATATGAATTAGTTGTGTATTTTATACAGGGTGGGCCATTAGCGCTAGGAACGTGAATATCTCGGAAAATATTGGGGTTAGATAAAAACTTTTGCAATTAACGTTGTGCAAATCAATAAGCTGCACATTTTAAAATTATTTTCGTTTACACAGAATGTTTCATAAAAGTGCGACATATCAAAGTTATATTTTTTTAAATGGAACTACTATTTTTTATTACAAATTTAGATTTTTTAAAACACTCTAATGTGAATTTATGCATTAGTGTCTAAAATGGAAGGTTTTAACATTATTTCATTTTTTCCGGAAAAATTGATTTTTCGAAAAAATTAAATAACTCAGTTATTCTGGAATTTATTCAACTGCGATTTTGCAGCTTTAATATGCATTACATGTGCTAACTATAACTGGTTGTTTACTTCTCCAACTTTGCTTGGTTTTGAGTAATCAGTTATTTACATTGAACTCACTAAATTTATGGATAACTTGATTTTTTCAAACAGCACCATGTAATTTTTTACGTGACATTGAACCTAGAATCTTATAAGCTTTCTACTAATAAAATTGTAGATATCCAACTCTTAATAAAAATCCGAAAAAATCCGTAAGAGTTAGATACTTACAACCTTACCATTAGAATGCTTATGAAATTCCTCGTTCAACGGCACATAAAAAATTAGATGGTGCCATTTGAAAAAATCGACCTATCCATAAATTTTAATAATTGATTACTTAAAACTTATTAAAATTAAAAAGGTAAACAACTAGCCTTAGTTAGCACATGTAATGCATATTAAAGCTACGAAATCGCAGTTGGATAAAGTCCAGGATAACTGAGTTATTTATTTTTTTCGAAACATCAATTTTTCCGGAAAGAAAATAGAAAATGCAAAAATTTTCTATTTTAGATGCATAAAGTTACATGAGAATTTACCAAGGAATCCAAATTTGTAATAAAAACTTAGTAGTTCTATTTAAAAAAGCATAACTTTGGTATGCCGCACTTATATGGAACACCAGTATAAACGAAAATAATTTTAACATATGCAGCTCATTAATTTGTACAAATTTTATTGCAAAGTTTTTTCTAACCCCAATATTTTCTGAGATAACTACCTTTCTCGCACTAATGGGTCATCCTGTATGTATTCTCCGTCTATAACTGATCTAGTCGTTTTACAACAAATGTTTTTTGAAATCGCACATGGTATATCTGGGCTTATCGCACTGAAAATAATATAACAATCAGATGCGTTGCTAATATACAGGGTGTAACACAAAGAGTTTTGAATAGAAGTTATGGGAAACCTAATTCGTGGTTTGAACTTAATGTTCTCGGGAAATCACTACTAGTGTACTTTAACTTTTAATCAAAGCTTTTTGTATTACACCCTGTGGAATAATAAATATATTGCGATGAATACTTTTGTACAACATTCTTGATTAAGCAGATCCAATGACAAAAGAAGTAAATTAGGCCTTCATGTAGAGGAAATTGTCCCAATATTTGTTCTCAACCGACCCTGTAAATTAAAATGCAATAAATTTGTTAGATTTAAGAATACTTACCAAAAAAGGGGAGACCCTGCCGTTTAGATGAAATGTTGTTAAAATTGTCATTTAGGGCAAGCTGATGTTATTTGTTGATAGTCATTAACATGTAATTGCTTTGATAGCTAGGTAAAATTGCATTCCCATGTCAGTTAAGTTAGGTCCAAGATCGAAAGGATGTTTTTCAATGACTTGAAATTGTTTAAAAATAAATTACGTTAGCATGCACAAAACACGTACATTAGATGTGTGTTGGGCCAAGGAATCTGTGTAAGATTAAAAGAATGAATATAAGTGCGCCGATTTAAAAACACTAAAAATTGATTACGACTTAACCTCAAAATTATAGGTTAAGGAAAAGTGCAAATTGTGAAGTTATGTGACATTATTGGGTATAAGTGCCGCATATCATTGTTATCAGAAGAGGAAGAGGCGTCGTTTGAACCGGAGTTTGATAAGAAAGATTAAAATAAAATTACAATTAGTTGCAGAAAAGCCCGATAGAGGAGGGGTAAAATTTCAAAAAGACGCGCAAATTGATAAAGGATCCAAATATTATAAATAAGAGTACAGTCAATTTGTGCGTCCTTTTTTTCGAATAGTCGTGGGCGTGAGTGCACGCAGAGGCAACATCGAATTTTATAAAAAATTGTTAAGTGGTTCGAAGTAACATTCCGAAGTTGACGAGGAGTAAACTGAATGTGAAGCCGTTGAAGTTCCCCTGAGGTACCATTCCAGGGATGAAAGTAGTTGGATAGTGTACAGTAATTAAAGGCTCTAGAAGATTTGTCAGCTTAAATAAATAAAGTAAAGTGAAATCCGAGCTCGAGAAGTAAAAAGGAAAAAGAAATAAACTTACTAAAGTAGCGAGTGTAGTAGCACGTGGTGCAGCGATAATTTCACCAGCCCGTGAGGAAGCCTGGAGAACAATAGAAACATCGTTTGAGTCAGCATCGTAGCTGTAAAGAATTACTACAACCAGTACGAGGGACTGAGCAGATCAACGAACGTACCTGAGTACCCAAACGCGTTGTTTTTTTGTTAAATAGCATTCGTTAGTTATAAGGTCACCACGGGTCACGCGCGGAAACTAAATTTTTGCGTATGAATACTAGATAGAAAGGTGGGGGCGTACCGCAGTTTTAAAAACACCAGGAAAGTTTCAGCTTAGAATTATGTAATTATTTAATTGTCAACAGTAGCGGTCGAGAGTAAATTTAATAAAAGGAAAATTGAGTGTTCAGTCAGTTGTTTTATTCTAGCCGATCTGTGACCGAAAGGAGGCTGTACACGTTTAGCAAACATATGAGTAAGAGCTAGCCAGGTAAATTCTTTAGGGGTGATTTTACTACAACTAAGGTTCAAAGTTTCAAAGCGACCCAACGTGAATTTCCTTATTAAAAAAAAATTTTAATTGCACCCATTACTAATCCCTTTTAACAAATTTTAATATTAATATACCCCCACATCATTGCAATACAGACAATTTTTAAGAAGCATAATTATTTTAAAAAAACCTTTTTCAATATTTTCGCATAAGATCTTATTGGTATGGTTTTACTAGAAAGTATATGTGGAAGCTGTTTTCCCACAGCTATCAATAATTTGTCGAATTATGGTATTGACAGGATCATTTTAATCTAAACTACAACAAAAAAAAAGATTATTGTGTTGAATTAAACATTTTTCATGAATATAAAAATAAAAAATTTGTAAAGACTTTGAATAAAAATCCTATTACAATTCGTGTTCGAGTACAATACTTCGATATTAATTTTAAAACAGAAATTTTATAATTTCAAGCGCGGATTATTGTAAGGGATAAGCTAAGTCAGACGATTTTCATTTGTATCATAAAGGTTCTCCTTTCAAAGTTCGCTTAGAAACGTTTTTGTAACAATTTGTTCTTGCATCTCGTTGGGCTTATTGTTTATAAACGAGGTCGTGTAGACTAGAAACGTACATAATGCAATATCCATTAACGTTAGTATAGTCGACTCCTTTCGCTTAGTCCTTTGTAATAGTTTAAGCTTTCAGTTTCAGGTTTGCCTTTTAGCTATTATTCCGTTTGTTGCTTCACATATTCAAATCAACTTTCATATTTATTTGCTAAGCTTTCCTAAATACGATAATTACTATTTAGGTTTTTTTATTATAAGAACGTATTTTTGAAGATTAACATAAAATCAATTTTGTTTTCAGGAAATCTTATACAGCTTGTCTATAGTACGCAGACCACAGATATTGCATTAAAAAAATCGATTTTTTTCAAAATTAGGTTTGCTGTTCTTTTTGTACCTACTTTTATGGACCACCTGTCAAATTTTAAATGGAAACATATATTTTTTATTTTAAATTTACGTAAAAAACTATTGGGATTTTATGTATACGAGTCTTATCTAAAAAGTAAAACCTTTCGAGATATTTAAACACTTCCTTGAGTCAATTTCGACCTTCAAATATTTTATGATTTTTAAGTTATTAGGAAAAAGTTACCAAAATGGTTCCTTTAAAAATAAAATAGGATAAAAAATACTAAAAATTAGAATAAAATTATTTTTTGTTCTTATACAAATTATCAATTGAAAATTAAACCGTATTGCAGAAAGTGATTTATTTCTAAAATTATTTAAAACTCAATTAAATGAAAAACGTCAAACGTAAGTCATTTTATTTGACAACTTTAAAAAAAAACCAGCCGTTTTTTAAGTTTTTGGTGTCATCTTGGAGTTTGCACTGCGAGGATTATTATTTGGATATTTTCACGGACGCCACGACCCGCCCTGACCCTGTTTTGGCCCCTTGAAGTCAACGCTCCGGGCAGGATTCGACGTTTTTTTGGTGCCTTTCTTTCGGACTTTTGAAGTGGGAAATTGTGACTGTTTCCTTGACATTATGCTTCCATCTACTCAAGGAGACCGATCCCAGTGTCCTCACTGTCACCAATTCTACACCAAAAAGGGACTAAATACGCACATAGCCCGCATGCACAAAAACATTGTTCAGAATACGGATTTAAATTCGACCCAAGAGCAAGATTTAGAAGAAATCCTCATAAAGTATAAAACATCCGTCAGAGTGTTAAGCCAAATCCCCAAAGCAGCTAGGATCTCAGCCTCTGCCAAGCTTACCAACGTAATAGATAACTGTGTTTCACTCAATGATGTCGACTCATGAAAAACCTTACTTCTATTTCCCTACGCCTCTCTTCAAAACCCGACAAAAACTCTGGCCTAAGTCTGTCGGCAGCAGTCAAACGGAATATTATCAACGCATCTCCTCCTACATTAATCAAGCCAAACCACCGACCGAAATTTAACCTTAACAAGAAAGTCCAAGCTAAGATGGATGAAGGGGACATCAGAGGAGTTATCACCCTTCTGTCATCAAATGATTCGTTTGCCCCCTTCAACGAAGACACCCTGGAGTCCCTAAAGAAGAAACATTCAAGCCCTTCCCGAGATTTAGCCATGCCCACCATGGACAACTCAATGGAATCTTTAGTTACGACCAGTGATTTAGTCTTTGAAGCCATTAAAAGCTTTAACAATGGTTCCGCTGGAGGTCTGGACAGTCTTCGACCTCAACACCTCAAGAACCTTACTGCCACAGGCCTTGGAAACACGGGAGCCAAATTAGTCAGTTCGTTAACAAAGCTAGTCAATCTTTTGCTATCCGGGGAGGTCAATTCAGTCTTTACTCCTATCCTATTTGGAGCATCCCTCTGCGCCCTGAGCAAGAAGGATGGAGGTATTCAACCAATCGCCGTTAGATGTGTATACCGTCGTCTAGCTGCCAAATTAGCCTGCCATTCAGTTAGAGAGGAAGTTGGTTCAATTCTCAGACCGAAACAGCTAGGATTTGGAACTAAAGCGGGTTGTGAAGCAGCCGTTCACTCAACAAGATCATTCATCAACTCTGGAGCTAATTCGGACAAAGTTATTCTTAAAATAGACCAGAAGAACGTTTTTAATTCAATAGAATGAGACAACATGCTCCAACAAGTATTAACAATATGTCCCAAGCTGTTCCCGGTTTTCAATTCATGCTACAGTTCAAGCTCTACTTTGTTCTTTGGCAATAATATTATAATGTCGCAAGTCGGAGCCCAGCAGGGCGATCCAGGAGGTCCCTTACTATACTGCCTCGCCATTAATAATCTTATCCAGGAACTGTCATCAGAATTGAACGTGTGGTACCTCGACGATGGTACTCTAGGAGGATCTCCCGATATGGTACTAAAAGATCTCCAACACATTATCTCGTCGGGAAAACACTTGGGATTAGAAATTAATCTATCAAAATACGAGTTGTTCTTTTGCTCTGAACCAAATGAAAAGGTTATCCAAGATTTCCAGTCGATTGCTCCCGGCATAAGAATAACCTCAAGCCAACTTACACTTCTGAGAGCCCCTCTCGTTGATTCTGCAACTAGTGACGTCTTTGCGGCTAAACTTGACGAACTCCAACTGCTCTTATCAAGAATTCTGAATCTTAACAAACACACAGCTTACTTTCTCTTGAAATCTTGCACTGGGATTCCTAAGTTAACCTACCTAATCCGCAATACACCTTTACACAATCATCTCGCAATCCTGAAAGAATTTGACAATTTCTTTAAAGAAGCTCTGACTAAAATTACGAATCTGAATTTCGATGCTGCTCAACATGACCTGTCTAGATTACCAGTGAACTTTGGAGGACTAGGCATTCGTAAACTCGAAGATCTCTACCTGCCCGCCTTTTTATCTTCAATCTCATCCGTCGAAGAACTAATGGTCTCTATTCTCTCCCCTCCGAGACAACTGTTTTCATGGATACCTTGAAGCAAAAGATGCTTGGACCCAGTTAGAACTTCCTCAACCCGCTGACCCCCTTAAACAAAAAATTGGGACTTACTTAATATCCACCGTCTAATTTCCCTCCTCGAACCTGAATCTACTCAAGAAAAGGCAAGATTTTATGCAGTTATGACCCCAGAAGCTGGAGCCTGGTTACACGCCATCCCTATCAGCACAATTGGAACTTTACTGAGTGATATTGTCTTTCAAATCTCGGTTGCCCTTTGTATGGGAATCAGTTTTGCCAACCCCACCTATGTAAATGTGATGATAAAGTCAGTGAATTTGGAATCCACGGTCTCTCATGCCGTTTTAGTGCAGGTCGACATTCTCGCCACCAAGAAATCAACTCTATCGTAGCCAAAACTTTAAGCTCAACCCACATACCCTCTCTTCTGGAGCCGGTAGGTCTTAGTCCTGAAGATGGTAAGAGAGCGGATGGTGTGACCTTAATTCCATGGTCCAATGGAAAATGCTTAGCATGGGATTCCACTTGCCCAGATACCCTTGCGCCCTCAATATCCAGACCTCAGCCAAATCAGTGGGAGCCACAGCAAATGCTGCCGCAGCGATCAAGATAAGGAAATACTCAGATATTGTGGAGAGAGGACTACTTTTCTTGCCCTTTGCTGTGGAGACTTTAGGTTCATTTGGAGATGCGGCCATTCAGTTTACTAATGATCTTGGTAGACGCTTAAAGGATGCGACTGGGGAACCTAAATCTAAATCCTACCTAATCCAACGCATAAGTCTAGCTATCCAGAGGGGAACGTAGCTAGTGTACTTGGAACTCTCCCTTACACCTCGTCCTTGGACGAGATATTTCTACTTTAACATTTCATCATTTAAAAAGTGTATTTTAAAATTTTTCTGTACCTAACCCAAGTGTAGTAGTGTTAAAAAAATATAAAATAATTAACAAAAGGATTCCGTTTCAAGAATATCTAACAAACATCAACAAAATAAAAAACCACACTCCTTCCCCAATTAAAATCCCACACTCTATTAAAATTACTTTGATTTTCCTGTCATTACCAATCCTTCTCTTCTCTGTATCACCGTCCTCATCCAACTCGCCATTTCTCCTCCTTCCCCCCAATAAATTATCACTTTCCCTTTCTTTCTCTTAATTTCCCACACTCTTCTCTTAGATGTCTTATACTTCCCACTCCTTTTCTATACTCTTTCCTTCTTTTCTTATTTTTTCTATTTCTTCTCTCGCATATCCTACTCTTTTGTAGTACTGTCTCCTCTCGTATTGTCTATGTTATATTTTTGATTCTTTACTTCCTTCTAACTCTACATTTCTTTATTTTTTTTTAATACCTCATGGTTATTTTTCCCGTCTGCACTCTTATTTTCAAAACGGGATGTAGGGAATCTACTTAAGGGTAGTACCTCCCTATATGCAACTGCCGAGTTTAACTGTTACAAAAGATTTGTCCCCAAGTAGTTCCAACTCTCACTTATGGCTCCTAGAAGCCCTATAAATAGGGTGGCCACATCCCGGTAACCGTGTCGGCACACGGGCTAAACTAAGTGAGAGGTTGTCAAACGCATATTTTGCAACAAAACTAAGGACTTTGACATCTAGTAACCATAACTTTGTTCTGATGCCAAACTAACAGAAATAGTAGAAAGGGCTCAACAGGAGGAATACCCCAGAGTAGGGAGGTATTCTAGGATCGGTGGCGAGATTCATAGTAAACGAAAGTCAGTAGAAAACTGATTACTACTCACCCACCAACCCATCTGGCAAGCGTGGTAGGCTACTAGTGCCAAAAATTCTACAAATTAATATGATAGAACATAAAAGAAAAAGGCCCCCAGTCCCCA